>JAXQQM020071167.1:0-83606 GCA_034641835.2 Pinus albicaulis | reverse complement strand
CAGAACATAAAGAATTTTCAGTATTTTGTTATCTTCTTTAGGTCCAATAGACTATATCAATCTATTCTTCTTCTTCATCAACTCAAAATTTTATTGATACAAAGTTTTAATTAAATTGGAACAATATTACTTTACAATTTTGATAAAATTCATAAAAAAATTATTCATATATTCAAAATTTAAATTGTGATGATATTTAAACATATTTAAGATTTTGATTTATTTATTTATTCTAAGTTTGGTAAATGGTGAGGCTACATCATGGTCATGTCTATCCAAGACCCATGGACAAAATTTCCATTTAATTATCATTTTATTTATAATTAAAAAAATATTTTAAAACAATATCATTAATGATGATGATGATGATGGTTAACATCCACCGCACCAAATTTATTTATTTTTATCCCTTAGGCATTCTCTTTTGCTTTGAATACATTAGTTTGTCTTTGACCAAAAAGTTATGCTGCTTATCCATAACTTAACCTTGGGAATTCATTTTTTTTATTATTTTTAATTATTATTTAAATTTATTTATTTGTAAGGTGATTGGTTGAGGTCTTATTATGGACTCTTTAGTAACTTCCATTTCTATTAGTTAGTATTTTTTTGTTTTTAGTTTTATTTCCTTTTTATTTAACCTTTTGTTTTTTTTTGTTTTTCCTTTTTCTATTATTTCCATTTTCATGAATTATAGTATTTTCTCCATATTTTCAATTTAATATATATATAAAAGAAATAAACATATATATTAAATTGTATATATTGTATATATGTTACTATAAATAATATTAGTTAATCATATTTCTTAATTTTTGGTAATAGCATTTAGCAATACAATATTTTATTGTTTTATTTATGTGATAATTTTTTTTATTAATTTGTTTTTAGTTTAATTAAGTTATATTTAAGTTAAGTTGTAGATACTAGCTACTATATAGTTCTTGTTAAAATAATTAGATCTTCATAATTTCCATAAAAAAGAAAATCTCCATTAATTTACCTCAAAAAAATCAAATATGTAAATTTTAATTATATGACTGGAACACAAATATATATTAATAATTAAAGATGAATTGAAAAATTATTAACTAAGATATATACAATTAATGATATGTACAATTTAATTATAACAGTGATTTGTTTTTTTTTTTTTAACCAATTCATAAATTTTAAGATAAATATATTATTTTGGATCATCTTAGTTTCTATATTTTGTGTTTTATTATTACTAAAATATATTAAAAGTTTTTTTTGGTTATTGTTTGGGTCTCTCTTCATTAGATGTTTGTTTTACTTTAATAATTATTGTAATGATTTTTAATAATGATCCATTTGTTTTTAATCATCTTTATCCTTGTGATATGTGTTTATTATCATAAATAAATCTTTGGCTGCTTTTTCATTAGACCCTTTTAGTCCAATAAATTTATTGTTGAAATGCTTCCGAGGTGAACATTGCTAAGTGGACCAAGGTAATGGATTGCGAATCTGCCATGTGGCAGTTCAATCTCGATTGTTCACCCATAAACAAAGAAAACACAAACTTAATTCAATTGTCTTTTTGTTATTTTAATCAATAAATTTATATCTATCTAATATATGTTAGCATACTCTTTTAACTTAATCTACTCATATCACTCGTAATTTTATCCAATTTTATAATTTAATTATTTTGTAATTTTCTTTTTTTAAAGACAATTACAATAATTTTTAACTTTCATTTTCATTATATTAAATTATAATAGTTTGAAAAATATTGAATTAATTATTAATATGAATTTGTTTTGATTTCTTTAATTTATTGTTTTATTAATTATTTTTTATTATATTTTTAAAAATCAAAATTTTGTATCAAAATGTTCTGAAATTTGTTAGAGGTTGTTACTAGGAAAATTAGATTAGACACATAATTTCAAATCCATCAGTAACTAGATAAAATTTTTACCAAGTTTAAGATAAAATTCTAGAAAGTTTGATTGAAATACATGGCCTCTAGGGCTATTCTTGAGTTGGAAAACAAAAAATCTAGGATTAAGAAGCAAAAAAACAGGTAACAGAAAACCATTTAAGATTTGCTAGATTTTGAGGCTTCAATAGGGACGGGCTCCCCATTACCTTCTGAAGAACAACTTGGATCAGGGGGTAGCTCGAGATGGGCTTCAATTCTCCCATGTTTGTTGTCCATTGAGCACACAAGAACTTGCAATTCATCCAATTGAAGGAGAATATCCTCTTTGGATGCGTTCCTATCAACCAACACTTGTCCTAACAACAACTTTAAATGCCAGTAGATATCTACTATGTGCATGTAGTGATTATAACATCCCCTACAATGTCTCGTGTTCGGAATCCAATCCACAACTTTTGCAAGCACCTTGGACTTTGTCAGGTATTGTTGTTCATCCATGATGTCCCATTCCACTCAAGCAATCTCCTCTTGGATCTGTGGTAGAGTGAGTTCCTTGAAATAAGCAGTGAATCTCTCTGCCCATTTTTGGGTGCGAGAGCCTCCTTACTCACAATAATAAGCTACTCCTCAATGCACTCAGACATGTTATCTCGGCATGATGGGCACCAACTTGAAAGGAATTTATTGTACAAGGAGAGAGGGTGACACTAAGTGGCTAATGATAAAGAAAAAGGTGCCAGGGAGAGAGTTGTTGGAGAGAAAGAGTGGGCGAGGAAAAACAAAGAGAGAATTATCATGCAAAAGTAGCAATGATGGCCCAAAGGTAGGGGGGGTAGACAAAAAGGAGCTAGACAAAAGTTTTTATAGGGAAGGAGATGAGGGAATGAGAGAAGCCCAGTTGTGCCAAGAAACACCACAAATCCAATTTGGGAAGCTAATGACCTTGTTGGAAAGGATGAGGCATAGGCAAACAAACGTAGCAAACGAAAAAATGCTAAGAATCACCCAATAGGAATACCCAAACCTGAGTTAATAGAGCAAAGAAAGTCTTTATCCTAATAAACTAGGATATATGATGAGACTCCACATGCAAGCCATAATAAAAAATTCTCATATGCAAGGTGATGGCACTGAGTGAAATTACTTTCCCACCTCCAAACATGACCAATATGCAGCATGAGACCTGGATCGACTATAACATTCGGTAGGCAAGGACAGTGTAATTTAACTAACCTAAATCCTTGTGTGTGCTGAGATATATACAATAGTAAATCAGGTCATGACAAAAACATAGACATGAAGTTGGAGTAAATATCCATAAATCTTGAGGATGATGGGACACTTTTTTTAGTTGTCATGGGGGGATGGAAACACCACGTTTCCCTCCTCTTATAGTTGGTGGGACACCGTGACGTCATCTCCCCCCCCCACCCCCCCCCACAAAAGAAAAAAACTACTCATATGAAACACCCCATTCGAGGCACATTATCAATTTATTAATCATATATATATATATTTGTCTTTAAGGAATTGCTCAAACAAAAAAATAAGGCTCGAATCCATTACAACAAGGCTTAGCATGGCACTTGCAAGAACTTGGGTGGGGAGAATAACAATTATTCCTCCCAACCACCTAAGATAAACCCAATTGAGGATCATTTTATAGATGTGTAGACCTACAAGACACTATAGGCCCAATTACCCTTATGCCCTCATGTCCATTACACATTTATTTGCAAGCTTGAATGTTAAAATGCCTCTTCAAAACAATAGGTCTCGACTAGAGAACCACATTCTTGGATTTCTTAATCATTCCTCATCTCATTGTGCTTCTTTCAAGGGATTTTTAAAACTTTTTTTTCTCAACTCTCTTTAAAGTATATGTGCTTTGACCTATGTTTTGTCATCATTACATATTGTGTTATTTGTAATTCATAACTCAACACTAATTTTTAAGTTTTTTTTTCTTCGTAACGCCCTTAGACGAGCCGAACTCCCACCTAGTTGACTCTACCACAGGGAGTCTGACCTTGATGGACCCAAGGAGAATTGAACCCATGCCTCATGACATAGGGTCAATCACTCTTGGCAAGGGGGGCTTCAACCAACTGGGCTACCCATTAGGGCTACACCATGTTTAAGTTAATTTAATAAGTATTAAATTTATAATGTTTTGTGTTTTCACACATAAAGGCACTCTATAGCCCAATATGGGGGCAATGTTGTAGTGGTGTAAATGTTTGTTTGTAAACATTTACATGTCAGTTCAATTAAAAATAATAAAAGGTTAAAAGTAATAGAGACCAATATGGGGGAGATGTTGTATGAGTGTAAACATTTAAATGTTGGTTCAATTAATTAAAAAAAGGTTCAAAGTAAATAATGAAAGATTAAATTTAATATAGAGGCCAATATTGGGGAGATGTTGCAGTGTCCGTAATAAGTGTAAACATTTAAATGTTGGCTCAAGTAATAACAAAAAAAAATAAAAGTAATAAAAATAATAAAATTCAATTTGTTATATTGTAATTTTGTTTTTTATTAATAAAATTATGAATAATTTTTTAGATAAATAAAATCATACTATACTTATCACATTAAAATATATAACATATAGATAGTAGCTATAATTGTTTTTTTGAACAAACCTTGAATATCTATTGATTTAAAACATTGCACAAAAGGCACATTGCAGCTTACATCATGCATTTTTCTTCTCCATTTTTCTAGGAGTATGATTACATTTTGGTTCCTAGTAGGACTATTTCCACTTACATCATCCTTCCTTTTGACAGTGGGAAATTTGGTCAAAACTAGACTATGAAGAGGCCCTCCAAAAGACTCCTAATGCAAACCAAAATTTGTAAAACATCCTGATTGCTTACATGTCCATTATAGGGTATGGAACCCATTCTCCTTTTCCAACTTCCTCAGTATTGTTGGGGCTTGTATTGCCTCCATCTTCCCGAGCTTCCTCCCAATCGCTCTATGTGTATGGTATTTTCTCCACCATCCTTGGATCCAACCTTTGCATTTTGTTTCCTTGTTGATTATTGCACAATTTCTCATTGAGAATTATTAAATACTACCCTCCCATCTGAATGTTAAACTGGATTTTCCATTTGCTACTCATTCCAACTTTCCCCCACATCACGAAAATAATATGAACTACCCACTAACTGACAGAACATGGTCTTTACTATGGGATCCATATTAACATTTAGACTTTCTAGTATTCTATTTTTTTTTTTTGGAATTTCCTCTAACAGTTAATTTCACTTGAGATTGCGAACACACCCCCACTTCTAATCCAGTAAATTAAATTGGGAGAAAAAATTCCCAGCTTGCTTTGTTCAATCCCCAACAATATACTTAACCAATAAATGCCTTTAATTTTATATTGGCCAATTATTTTTTATTCCGAATCAATGGCCCAAGCTAACTTTCTTTCACCATAGATCAATTGAGCATCAATATAGGCATTAAATTTTTTATTTATCCACAAGGAAACACACATCATCTCACTCTCAAGTAGAAGTTTGATAGCATAAACATTGTAAACTTAGAGAGAACAATAATTACCATAGAAGGAGTCCCTCTTTGAGAGACGCTGAAGGGATTTTTTCCTTCCATTTCTAGATGATGACAATACAAAGACCAACAAGATGGATTTTTCTCATGTTTATCCCTTGACATATCACCCAGAAGACAAGTTTTGTGTAATCGTAGCTCAAACTTAACATGAGAAGATACACATTGGAATTGAGTATAGTCTAACTTCATCAACAACTGTATTGAAAAGGAGATATATTAGACTATGTCATACTTTGTCTGCAGATTAGTTACATGATACAAGGATAACCCAAAAGTTGTAATCAATAGCACCACCCCAGGTGAAATTTATGCAAGGACTCATTTTTTCTTTTCCTATACTATATTTTTTGAACAAAATTAAGAAAAGAGGCCCTAGAATACCTTTTGTCTTGACAAAAATCGAGGTGTGTTGATGATCCACCACCCATTCCAAACACAAATCTATAATCCCTATAGCACATCTTGAATCCTTCCATGCTAATTTGGATACAGTTAGCTTGTTCCTTCTTTATTATCAATCGATTATACCTTTAAGTGCATCCAACTACTTTCATAAACCACAAATTGTTGTGATATGAAAGCTTCAAGCCTTTGTTGTAATTCGACACTTCCTCCCCTTTCAGAGTATGTTGGTCCCTATGTACCCTGCTAGATATTCCATGCATGAAGCAATAAATACTTCCCCAATGCTTCCTCATGTTGTCTAGTCGATCTTCCTTGCATATAAAATGAAGTCTAAATATCAATTTCTCCCCAAATGTCCCATTCATAACAATAATAACTATTTTCTTGGCTTCTTGTTGCTTATAATGATCATAATTCTTTTTCCTTAAGACAACATAGGACTCAGGAAGTTTTGAGAATGTTAAATATCGCCTCGCCACTTGTTGACTTGTATGCTTATCCCTTCTTCCCTTGTAGTTGTCATGGTCACTCCCTAGGCTTGAGGAGGGCCTTTTTATTTCAATGGAACTTTTCATTGAGGCGAAGGTAGGGGTGAATGCCTCATTACTCCTTGCAACCAAAAATCCCATTGATTCATGATGGTGCCCAATTTTCCATGTGGCCAGCTACAATGTTTTGGTCCCTTAAAACATGAAAACATTTTTTGACCAACATCTGGTTGTAGAGACTTTGTATTATTTGAAAGAGATTCCTCAACCTCAGGTATGGAAGGAAGAGAGGTTGACGGGAAAATTTGTTTGGCCAACAGTAGGGGATCTCCTCGGTAGAAAGTCCCAATTAGACCTTGAACCGTTTGGAGTAGGGATCCCGTCCGAGGTGTGGGTCCGACTACCACTTAAGACGACTTCCCTTCGGTCTCAAAAGAACCTGTTTGAACCTGCGGACATACACTTATTCACATGATACATAATACAGGATTGATGTATTAAACACGAATCAAACACTATGCGTAGCAAGATTATAGATAAAGCACGTACACCTCAAGAGATGTCATTAGCAACACATCTTTTGGGGGTAATGCTTATAAGGTAGTCTGATCACAAAAGAAATAGTTCTTAATGATAATATACCTCTTTACTTCGTGAAAGATAAAACGAAATGCTAACAAAATAGTTCATTAACATTCATTAATAAAACAGATGACAAAATGAACATCATTGATACAACACAGATAGCCATGACGCATAAATGATGACATGAAGAGTGCAGCTTCATTAATCATAGGATGTTCAGAAACTGTACAAGGAATACACACAGTGTTCGCATAGAAAAACACATCATAACCATAGGGTGTTTTAACAAGAATCTATATTCATATGCTCAAGTGTATAATCTTTCAATACAATGCCATGTAGCTCTTGAGTTTCCAAAAAAGAAAAGCCTTTTACAAGTTCCCGGAGGAAGTATTTATAGGGCAAAGCTTGCCCTTTGGGGTTCCTGACTTTTCAGCTTCCCGACGGTTGGGATTTCTTGCGACCCAGGGCAATGTGCGACCTGCGACCTCAGTGAATATGCGACCTGCGACCTCATTGGATTTGCGACCTGCGACCTCGGCAGATGTTGCGACCTGTGACCTTGGGCAGTTGTGCGACCTCGCGACTTGTGACCTTGCGACCTCCTTGGATTTGTGACCTCGCGACCTAGGCAGGTTTGCGACCTGCGACCTCATTGGATTTGCGACCTGCGACCTCGGCAGATGTTGCGACCTGCGACCTTGGGCAGTTGTGCGAACTCGCGACCTTGGGGATGTGCGACCTTGCGACCTCCTTGAATTTGCGACCTGCGACCTTGGGCAGTTGTGTGACCTCGCGACCTGCGACCTTGCGACCTCCTTGGATTTGCGACCTCGCGACCTAGGCAGATTTGCGACCTGCGACCTTATTGGATTTGCGACCTGCGACCTCGGCAGATGTTGCGACCTGCGACCTTGGGCAGTTGTGCGACCTCACGACCTGCGACCTTGCGACCTCCTTGGATTTGCGACCTCGCGACCTAGGCAGATTTGCGACCTGCGACCCCATTGGATTTGCGACCTGCGACCTCAGCAGATGTTGCGACCTGCGACCTTGGGCAGTTGTGCGACCTGCGACCTTGGGAAATGTTGCGACCTGCGACCTTGGGCAGTTGTGCGACCTCGCGACCTGCGACCTTGCGACCTCTTTGGATTTGCGACCTGCGACCTCAGCAGATTTGCGACCTGCGACCTTGGGCAGATCAGTGAGTTCCTTGGAGTTTCGCCAGCATCTACTTGTTTTTGAAAATGTTCTCCTTGTTTGCTGGGGAAAACCTTGGCTCTTATGTGCAAACAGAGAGGTTCTTCCCTCTGGGGTTCCTGACTTTTCCGCTTCCCGACGGTGTGACTTCCTTGCGACCCAGTATTTTTGTGACTTGCGACCTGAGCCGTTGTTGCGACTTGCGACCTAGTCGCTGGGTCACTGGGTCGCGCCGTCGGGCATTTACCAAGGGGTGCGACTTCGCGACTTGCGACCCAGGGCAATGTGCAACCTTGCGACCTCCTGGGATTTGCGACCTGCGACCTCGACAGATGTTGCGACCTGATACCTCGGCAGATGTTGCGACCTGCGACCTTGGGCAGTCGTGCGACCTCGCGACCTTGGTGAACTTGCGACCTGCGACTTAGGCAGATTTGCGACCTCGCGACCTTGACAGATGTGCGACCTTGCGATCTCCTTGTATTTGCGACCTTGCGACCTCGTTGAACTTGTGACCTCGCGACCTCATTGAATTTGCGACCTGCGACCTTGGTAAACTTGCGACCTGCGACTTAGGCAAATTTGCGACCTGTGACCTGCGACCTCAGCAGATTGGCGACCTGCGACCTGAGCAGAGTTGCGACCTGCGACCTCAGCAGATTTGCGACCTGCGACCTCAGCAGATTTGCGACTTTGCGACCTGCGACCTCAGCCGATTTACAACCTGCGACCTCAGCAGATTTGCGACCTGCGACCTCAACAGATTTGCGACCTGCGACCTCAGTAGATTTGCGACTTTGCGACCTGCGACCTCAGCCGATTTGCGACCTGCGACCTCAGCAGATTTGCGACCTGCGACCTCAGCAGATTTGCGACCTGCGACCTTGGGTAGATCAATGAGTTCCTTGGTGTTTCGCCAGCATCTACTTGTTTTGAAAATGGTCTCCTTGTTTGCTAGGGAAAACCTTGGCTCTTATGTGCAAACAGAGAGGTTCTTCCTGCAATAAAATAACCCAGGTTACATGTCTTCATGATTTGAATAATAATAATAATGGGGCAACATTAATTAATTGCACAAACAAAAACGATGACTTTAGACCCCTGTGTGGAATATTACGACATCATAATTACTCTTCAATAATGATGACCACAGATGAAACACATGAAATTAACAAGCTTAAGAGAAGTGTTCAAGCAACATGCTTAATGACCTACAGCAGGACGGCTTTTACTCGTCAATACACAAAAGGTTTCTATTTAACATATGCATGGCAGCCTCGCTACACTTGGCGCGACTGCGACAAGAGTGTTCGGGCGCACGCTGGATGATCCTTCCCACATATGGTGTGATTTCAACGATGACATTGGATCATGATGGCGAGGCACCTCATGAGGGGTTGGGGATAGGTCGACGGGATGTAGATGATTGCAGGTCGGGTGGAAGACTTTAACGCCTAAGCGAGCAGAGGGGGAACCCGAAATTTTAAATATACCCAAAATTTTGGGTGGTGTTGTAGCGGCTACAACAAATGGCGAACCACTGGTAGAATCCAACATCTCTGTTCATATCACAACAAAGTTCTGAGCCAAGATAGTGATGCAAGGGAATATTGAACAAGTTTCGCGGGTACCGCTTCGTATTACTCTGGCCCTTTATTGGTATGCCTAATCCTTGTGCCTCAACTAAGTCTCGTTAATCAGAAACACATCAAAGAGAAAGCTCACAGATGCCAGTATTTTGTTGACGATGTGAAGAGCAAGGCACTGGGTTTATTATTTTCAGGATTTTTTAAAGTAAGTTTCTGGTGTTGCTCTGCTGCCAGCAGGCCTGGACAGTACCCCAGCGGAGTCACTTCAAGAAATCACAAACGTTGCTCCGCTGCCAGCGAGCCTGGTCAGTATCCCGGCGGAGTCGTTGCATTACCTCTCTGCGCAGGAAGCCTTTCTCGATCCTTTACCCTTATTTGTTTCATGTGCTTACAACACTTATTTTCATGTGCTCGTGGCACTTATTTTCATGTGCTCATGGCACTTATTTTTCATGGGCGGATGAGGGATCCTGACTTATTTTACGAGCAAGAGAGGTTGTTTCTTGTGTTACAGAAACTGAAATATGTCCTGATTTGGGTTTGCCCTTGCGCCGAACCTTCACATCCCATCTACCACAATAGGTGAAGTGTGCAAAAAATATCATTAAGACGTCCAAGACTATGTTGGGCACAAGGCTTAGGCTACGGGTAGGGGTCATTTCAACTCATCAGGTCTCCTACAGACAACCGGCTCGTATCTCCCTAGATAATAAGTTTAGACTCATAGGCCTCTTGTTGATAATGCGACTTCGATGACTGGTCCTAAGAGAAAGCTGCCTCTTGAGATAGCCACCGCAACCTCACACAAAACAATGGGGTTATTGTTTCAGCAATCGGGGCAAAACAAGATTGCAAGGTGATAGGGTTGCAATGAGGGCTCATGAAGTGGCAGGCGATATGACAAAAAAAATGATGTGAGGGAGAGAGAGTACGACGCAATGTAATAAGCGAGGCTCAAGGTGCAATGCAACGCCGTGTGCGAGAACGATCAACCAGTTGTAAGTGCAACTACAAGCAGTGATTATTTATGCAACAACAAGCAACTGAAAAAGCATTGAAAGGAAAATACTTTTAACATGATGATGCCTAAAATATTAATCGTAAACAAAAACAACAAACACACTTTTAAACTATGAAGTAAAAATTTTGCAAGTAAACCTAATTAACTCTGAAACTAAAATTTTTTATTGCAGGTCCTAGCTAGCCTACACCTAAATCCTAGTTTAACCAATGATGCGGTTGGGTTATGTAAAATCAGCTTTCCAGTGCAGCCACCGCATTAGTTCTTGTCCTGCAAGAACAACAATGATCAGGATCAGGGCTAGCATCCAAAAAATTGCAGCAGCAACAAAACTTACTTGAGGAGCAGGTGCCACGGTAAGATGATCAGAGATACTTACCAAAGAACATGCCAGAACAGATTGTGCAAGCTGAATCCCATTCTTATCTTGGTAACCAACAATATGTTTTTGAAACTCAACATTATGGATAAATGACAAAAAATCATTCATGCATGATCCTGGATTTGAGGGGTGATGGGTAAGCCCATTTCTATTTGCAAGCACATTCACTGAATGGGGTTGGTTGAGTTGATCGACAATCTCATCCTGGTGTTGGGGACCATCAGTTTTATGGAATGGAAACAATACGCAAGTCCTAGGCGAATTATAGATGCATGCACATCCAAGTGTAGAAATTCTAGTTTCGAAAAATCTAGTCCGGGGTTGCTCCTGGGTTTCGTTAAGGGTATGGGGATCTGAATCCACGTTTAAAGGAGCCTGAAATTCCTCACTGCTTTGAACAAACTCTGGACCTTCGAGCAAGGGGCTTTCCAACTTTGACTGCTCGGCGAGATTAACAGGCAAATGGGCGTGATCATCAATTGTAGTGATTTGAAAGATGTCAGCGGGATTTGTATCAATTTGGTCGAATGTTTGCGCACTGACAGATTGATAATCCAAAATGTCGGATTCTCCAGATTTTCCAGGATGGGGTGGATTCGATACGTTTATGCTGGAAGGAGCATGGTACTGGGGAATTGTCATTTCAGAAACGTTCGGCGGCAGTTGACGCGTTTCGATTTTCTGGTGGGTATTCGAATCTTCCCAAATCGGATCATCAAATTTAGGTGTCTTCGTATAGTCAGCAAAGGGATTTGAGTGACGGTCGTCAGCGGTATGATTGAATATGTTTTCAGATAAGGAGTGATCGCTGCAACCATGTATTTGATCGAATTGGGTACCTGAGATGTCAGGCTCCCCGAGCGTTACCAACTGCGATGGATCAATAAAGGGAACATCTTGGAGTTGTTCAGACGGGGAATCGCTCCTATGGCTGTCTAAAGATCCCAAGTGAGAAAAATCAGATTTAAAGGATTCATCGATTTTGGACTGTGATTGTGAAACACCATTTGCGTGCTTATGATTATCGCCAATACCAGTATAAGGCAATTTTGAATGTCTCGAATAAATTACTGGTGTGGCGGGATCGAGGAATAAACTAGGAAACAATGAACGAAAAGATTGAATCGCAGGGGTGTTAACCATACGAGGCTTTTCAACACGCACATCCGTGTCGTTCAGAGGACACAAAGATTTGACAGGCGTTGTAAGGGAATAAACTTTATGCGGGGTAGGAGTCGATTCATAATACGTATGTGAACCAGATTCATAATCCGAATATGAAATAGATTCAGAATCCGACTGTGAACTAGATTCATAATCCGAATGTGGATCTGATTCATAATTCGAATGTGAACCAGATTTAGGACAAACTCCAGGGAGACATCGAGTGGGCTGGGGGTAGGTTTCATGAACCGGGAGAGGTAATGAGCCACTGTGGTTTTCAAACTTTGATTCGACATGGTGCGTGAAAGATTCCAAGGTAATGGAATAGGCTCTATCCTCCTGCCAGTGTCGATCCTTGCTCAGGACTTTCAAGGTCACCACTCCACTCTCAGACAACTCAGGAAGAGGAGCAAGAATATCACAAATAGAAACACTCTCCTTGAAGGCCTGAATGAGGTCTGGACTCGGGGAGATGGACAAGGAAGCATTAGGGACAAAGTATGAACAATCGGTAACTTGCAGGTTATCATAGGGAACTCTGGGATCTGACTGAGATTGCTCACGGGAAGCGAGAATCGCATACTCGAACTGTCTACTTAAACATTTCTGATCAACATCCCTTTCAGGAAACTCAAAACAATAATGAATAAATCTAATAGAGAACTCACCTAAAGATTCCTGAGGTTCCATTCTGATCTCATGTAACTTTATTACAACGTTGTGAGGATTATACATGTGAAAAGTTTGTTGTAATTCATGGGTGAGTTGGTCAAACGAATGGATGGAAGCTTTCGGCAATGTGCGGCACCATTGCTTAGCGCGACCTTCGAGGGTGAGGAATAAAAGAAAACACATCAAACCCTCATCGTCAATTTCATAGAACTCACCAAAAAAATCTGAAAAGTGTTGGGTTATGGACACCCCATTTTCACCATCAAATGTTAACTGGGACAAGTGATACATAAGTTCATCGGAGATGTAGTATACAGGCTCATAAAACTCCGACAAACATCTCGGGAGAATGATTTGGGAACGAGCCATTACAGATATGAGATTAACTGCAGGCTCTAAGGGCTCATCTTGTCATCTGCCCCCCCCCTTTTCGTTAAACATCTGGTCGGAGGTTCAAGCCCTCCTTCTAGCGCCAATTCTGTTGACGGGAAAATTTGTCTAGCCAATAGTAGGGGATCTCCTCGGTAGAAAGTCCCAATTAGACCTTGAACCGTTTGGATTAGGGATCCCGTCCGGGGTGTGGGTTCGGCTACCACTTAAGACGACTTCCCTTCGGTCTCAAAAGAACCTGTTTGAACCTGCGGACATACACTTATTCACATGATACAGAATACAGGATTGATGTATTAAACACGAATCAAACACTATGCGTAGCAAGATTATAGATAAAGCACGTACACCTCAAGAGATGTCATTAGCAACACATCTTTTGGGGGTAATGCTTATAAGGTAGTCTGATCACAAAAGAGATAGTTCTTAATGATAAGATACCTCTTTACTTCGTGAAAGATAAAACGAAATGCTAACAAAATAGTTCATTAACATTCATTAATAAAACAGATGACAAAATGAACATCATTGATACAACACAGATAGCCATGACGCATAAATGATGACATGAAGAGTGCAGCTTCATTAATCATACGATGTTCTGAAACTGTACAAGGAATACACACAGTGTTCGCATAGAAAAACACATCATAACCATAGGGTGTTTTAACAAGAATCTATATTCATATGCTCAAGTGTATAATCTTTCAATACAATGCCATGTAGCTCTTGAGTTTCCAAAAAAGAAAAGCCCTTTACAAGTTCCCGGAGGAAGTATTTATAGGGAAAAGCTTGCCCTCTGGGGTTCCTGACTTTTCAGCTTCCCGACGGTTGGGCTTTCTTGCGACCCAAGGCAATGTGCGACCTGCGACCTCAGTGAATATGCGACCTGCGACCTCATTGGATTTGCGACCTGCGACCTCGGCAGATGTTGCGACCTGCGACCTTGGGCAGTTGTGCGAACTCGCGACCTTGGGGATGTGCGACCTTGCGACCTCCTTGAATTTTCGACCTGCGACCTTGGGCAGTTGTGCGACCTCGCGACTTGCGACCTTGCGACCTCCTTGGATTTGCGACCTCGCGACCTAGGCAGATTTGCGACCTGCGACCTTATTGGATTTGCGACCTGCGACCTCGGCAGATGTTGCGACCTGCGACCTTGGGCAGTTGTGCGACCTCGTGACCTGCGACCTTGCGACCTCCTTAGATTTGCGACCTCGCGACCTAGGCAGATTTGCGACCTGCGACCTCATTGGATTTGCGACCTGCGACCTCAGCGGATGTTGCAACCTGTGACCTTGGGCAGTTGTGCGACCTCGCGACCTTGGAGATGTGCGACCTTGCGACCTCCTTGAATTTGCGACCTGCGACCTTGGGAAATGTTGCGACCTGCGACCTTGGGCAGTTGTGCGACCTCGTGACCTGCGACCTTGCGACCTCCTTGGATTTGCGACCTGCGACCTCAGCAGATTTGCGACCTGCGACCTTGGGCAGATCAGTGAGTTCCTTGGAGTTTCGCCAGCATCTACTTGTTTTTTAAAATGGTCTCCTTGTTTGCTGGGGAAAACCTTGGCTCTTATGTGCAAACAGAGAGGTTCTTCCCTCTGGGGTTCCTGACTTTTCCGCTTCCCGACGGTGGGACTTCCTTGCGACCCAGTATTTTTGTGACCTGCGACCTGAGCCGTTGTTGCGACCTGCGACCTAGTCGCTGGGTCGATGGGTCGCGCCGTCGGGCATTTACCAAGGGGTGCGACTTCGCGACTTGCGACCCAGGACAATGTGCGACCTTGCGACCTCCTGGGATTTGCGACCTGCGACCTCGACAGATGTTGCGACCTGCGACCTCGGCAGATGTTGCGACCTGCGACCTTGGGCAGTCGTGTGACCTCGTGACCTTGGTGAACTTGCGACCTGCGACTTAGGCAAATTTGCGACCTCGCGACCTTGACAGATGTGCGACCTTGCGATCTCCTTGTATTTGCGACCTCGCGACCTCGTTGAACTTGCGACCTTGCGACCTCGTTGAATTTGCGACCTGCGACCTTGGTAAACTTGCGACCTGCGATTTAGGCACATTTGCGACCTGCAACCTGCGACCTCAGTAGATTGGCGGCCTGCGACCTAAGAAGATTTGCGACCTGCGACCTCAGCAGATTTGCGACCTGCGACCTCAGCAGATTTGCGACCTGCGACCTCAGCCGATTTGCGACCTGCGACCTTAGCAGATTTGCGACCTGCGACCTCAACAGATTTGCGACCTGCGACCTCAGCAGATTTGCGACCTGCGACCTTGGGTATATCAGTGAGTTCCTTGGAGTTTCGCCAGCATCTACTTGTTTTAAAAATGGTCTCCTTGTTTGCTGGGGAAAACCTTGGCTCTTATGTGCAAACAGAGAGGTTCTTCCTGCAATAAAATAACCCAGGTTACATGTCTTCATGATTTGAATAATAATAATAATGGAGCAACATTAATTAATTTCACAAACAAAAACGATTACTTTAGACCCCTGTGTGGAATATTACAACATCATAATTACTCTTCAATAATGATGACCACAGATGAAACACATGAAATTAACAAGCTTAAGAGAAGTGTTCGAGCAACATGCTTAATGACCTACAACAGGACGGCTTTTACTCGTCAATACACAAAAGGTTTCTATTTAACATATGCATGGCAGCCTCGCTACACTTGGCGCGACTGCGACAAGAGTGTTTGGGCGCACGCTGGATGATCCTTCCCACATATGGTGCGATTGCAACGATGACATCAGATCATGATGGCGAGGAAACTCATGAGGGGTTGGGGATAGGTCGACGGAATGCAAATGATTACAGGTCGTGTGGAAGACTTTAACGCCTAAGCGAGCAGAGGGGGAACCTGAAATTTTAAATATACCCAAAATTTTGGGTGGTGTTGTAGCGGCTACAACAGAGAGATAGCAAATCAATTATATATTAGAGTTGCAGAATCCCCAATGATCAACACTCCTAAACTCCCAAATTTCTTAATTGAACTAGGCCTTGATAGATTTATATTCCCTTGCAATATTATTTGTGGTTGTGTGCAAGCCCCAGGAGAATCTGTATTAAGATTTGATGGCAAAGTGATAAATCACTTCCCCCACTCCCACCACCCCTGGGTTTCCTTTGAATTATTTGTCAAAAAATATAATGAATCATGTTTAACCTTTTTGTTTCAATGGAACTTTTCATTGAGGTGAAGGTAGGGGTGAATGCCTCATTACTCCTTGCAACCAAAAATCCCATTGATTCATGATGGTGCCCAATTTTCCATGTGGCCAGCTACAATGTTTTGGTCCCTTAAAACATGAAAACATTTTTTGACCAACATCTGGTTGTAGAGACTTTGTATTATTTGAAAGAGATTTCTTAACCTCAGGTATGGATGAAGAGAGATAAAAAATCAATTATATATTAGAGTTGTAGAATCCCCAATGATCAACACTTCCGAAACTCCCAAATTTCTTAATCGAACTAGGCCTTGATACATTTATATTCCCTTGCAATATTATTTGTGGTTGTGTGCAAGCCCCAGGAGAATATGTATTGAGATTTGATCACAAAGTGATAAATCACTCCCCCCACTCCCGCCACCCCTAGGTTTCCTTTGAATTATTTGTCAAAAAAGATAATGAATTATGTTTAACTTGAGATCCATTAGGGAAATTCCTCCTTGGACAATCTGAGTTTCTATTTTTCCTTTGGCAAGGATTTATTTGACTTACCTTTAACTATGTTAAGTTCCCTTATACAAAGTATTCTATTTCATCAAGATCGTCACTTTCTTTGACTCTATTTTCCTTTGCATTCAAAGTTTCCCCCAACTGTTCATATGATATCCCCTTGCTCCTCTTGGAAAATCTCCTTGTTCCTAGCAAGCCATATCTTCCAACATAAATTTTTTCAGAATATATCCCCACACTCTCTTGAAGAGAATTTTACTTTAAAGGTTATTTGATGGGATCTATCGCAAACACCCAAAAAATACTGAATTTAAGAGGGCCACATAAATCTTGACCATAGATTGGAAAGAATGATTTCCCATACTGATTTGGTGTAAGGTAATTTGAGGAAAAGATGGCCTATCTTGTCCTTTCTCACACATAAGACACCATGGGGGCCCAAAAATTCCTATTTTTAATAAGTTCTCTATAGTGAGGACATTTGTATGCATAAGAGACTAGCTAACGATATAAATATTGGGAAAAGAGTTAGGAGACCAAGTTTTGATCCACATCTTGTTGGTCATGGGATGAGCTCTAGAGAGGAGAAGGAATTTATAACCTTTCTAAACCAAATATTCTTCCTTCCCATAGCCTCTAGCATAATCCTATTGGAAATCAATTGGATTGTTTATTACTAATAGAGCTTCTATAACTCTACATGCGCCACATAGGGAAAGAGGGACTTCTCCCCAATTCCATCCCATCCATCAACTAGATTTGGACCACAAAGAGGCATCATATAACATTAGTTTCTATTGATTGTTGAGCCACTCTTGCAGTTGCCTCAGTGAAGCATAATGGCCCAATGTGAAGCATAATGGCCCAATGGTGGAGTGTTAAAAATCCCTACCTTCCAAAGATCAATATTTTTTCCATTCCCAGGGATGCATGTTAATTTATTTTTTATGAGAGGGGTTGAAGTTGCCATCATTTTCCATATGTATGATCCTCCTCTTATTGAGGGGATGTGAAGGATACTGGATTCCAATTCCCCCCAAAATATTTATTATGAGGGACCTGTTTTCACTAATAGTTTGAGCCATTGACCAACCACTGCACAATATTTTCTCCCAATTCCACATTCATAATCATAGGATCTTTGATTCTCAAACCCCCCTTGACTTTTGGAAGTCTGAAATTCTTCCACTTGATAAGATGGAATGTTTCACTATTCATTTTTCCACCCTCCCAAAGAAATTTCTTGAGAGTTTGAGCCATTTTTGGTATAACTGAGATGGGGGATAGAATTTCTGAAAATTGATACAAAGGGAGGGATGGTAAAAATGATTTTATGGGCACCAAATGGCTAGCTTGGTTGAGACATTGTGCCCCCCATTGCTCAAACTTGATTTTGAATTTTTATAAAGTGTGGGCCCATGAGGGATGGGAGAAAGGGATTTAAACAAATTGACATGCCCAAATATTGGAAAAATTTCCAAACTTCTTTCTTGGATACTCCTAAAATTCTTGAGATTCTTCCATGAAGAGTCTTGCTTACATTCCAAGAGTACATTTGGCTCTTGATCTCATTTACGAAACCTCCTAAAAATTTAACAAAATTTTCCTAAACCACTTTAAATCTCGAGGAAATAATGGTAGAGGCACCTACCAACAAGATATTATAATCAATAAATTGGGCATGGTTGATACTTTTAACCCCTTCTACAAAGTTGATACCAGGAAACATATTTATCTATCTTGCATACTCTAACTTTATGCTCAAAGATTCATCCATGATCATGTACAAGAACAAGGATAAAGTACATCCTTGTCTTAGTCCTTGAGAAGCTTTAAGAAATCGAACAGGTCTACCATTTAAAATCGGGGAAATCTAGGGACCTTAAAATCATGTGACCACCCATCTAATTAGGTGTTCAGCGAATCCCATTTCCTTAAGAATAACTAAGAGAAATGAATGTTTAGCCCTGTTAAAGGTGTTATCCATGTCCAATTTAATAATCATTCCCTGATCACCCCTAGATTTGTTGGAGTGAATAGCCTCCTATACCAAGACAATTTTATCTACAATTTACCTCTTTCTCACAAAACCTCCTTATTTTTACAAGATTAGGCGGGGAAGCAGAAGCTTGAGCCTTTGAACGATAATTTTTGCAACAATTTCATAAGAAAAGTTACATAACAAAAACAGGCCTAAAATGAGAGAAGGAAGACGAGATTACATCCTTGGGAATTAGAGAAAGGAAAAGAGGATTCAAGACTTCCTCCCTTCTTTCTAGATCATTGGACATAGTCCGCCATTCTACATAGATTTGCCACAAATTTGCCTTGATGATGCTCCGACATTTTTGATAAAAATGATGAATGAATTCTTCAGGCCTAGGGGCTTTATTTGGTTCAAAGGACCACACTATCTATTTGATTTCCTCTTCTGTGATGGGCTTCATTAAAATATTATTTTCCTCATTAGTGACCATTTGAGGAATGCAATAGAGGAAATATTTAGCAATATGGTTGGAAACCATTCCTTTCTCTTGATATAGATCCTAAATGTCTGCAAAGGCCATCTCTTTGATCCTTGCTTGATTTTAAATCACATCTCCATTGACTTCAATATTACTAACCCTTTCTCTCCATTCCTGCATTTTAGTTTGCTTATGAAAAAATTTGGTATTTTTGTCTTCCACTTTGAGCCACAATCTTCTTTACTTTAATCTCTGTAATTCTTCCTCATCTTGAAGCATTTTTTGAAGGTCTTCGAAGGTTTACTTTTCCTTTCTTAGTGTTATTTTTTGTAGCATCAGATGTGTTCTATGTGAAAATTCCCAAATAAAGTTATGCAAAAATCCTACTGTAGTATCATGGTTTACTTCTCCTACTTGTGATTAAGTTATACAAGTTATTTTCAGAAAAATATTCAGAAAATACTGAAGTAAACACAACTAATAGCCTACACACATGTAGATCATTTATTGAATATTACGCTCATTTCAACAAAGTGACACACAGATTTTTGGACAAAAGTCCCGGAAAATCCCAAAGCAGGAAAACTGGTGCGACAGATATGAGGGTTTATTATTATCAAGTAGAATCTGAGTACAGCGAATCTGGGCACAAAATTTGGTTAAACCAACGTAGAAGAAGTGGATCTGCAGCTAAACTATTGTTCTGAGACCAAGGTTCTGACTGATCCACACCCTCAAACAGGATTTACAAGACTCGGCCCGATTTTGGCCCTAGAAACCCCAACGTTGCCCCCGAAGCCCCAGTGTGAGCCTTGCTAGGCTCTGTGTGCCTCTGCCCTGCTGAGAAGGGGATTGAGTAACCCCAGAGTGGTTGATGCAGTCCTTACGTTGCCTCTGGATACCTCTGCGTAACTCTATAAGCCCTTTGAAGATGCAACACTGCCTTTCCTAGGCCTGTGCAGCACCTGCGTAGCGATTGAAGTTGTGTTGCGCAGCTGCTGTGTAATTATTGATGTTGCTACCCTTGCTCCTCTACGCTGACCTTGAAAGCTCCTCCTCCTCCTTTTGCTAACTCTTGGCTCTGGGATCAGATCATCCACTCAGCCAATACTACCCCTCGCTACAAAAAACTCCTCCAGAAATTCTTAGCAAACCCCGCCCTAGAATTCCAGCTCAGTTTCTTAGCTCTTCCTCCTGTGTGCGTGTCTCCAACTAACCCTTAAGCCTTTCTCTTATACTTTTTTGTTGAACACATCAACGACCGAGATTAAATCACTTATCAACGGCTGAGATTAAAATACTGCTTGATCTGCGTCACTTAGAACTTTTCAACACGTGCTAATTAATTCATTTTAATTATTTAATTACCCTGAGTTTAGAATTAGGGATTACATTAAAATAATTAATTATTTGAATAACATCAACACCAGATGAATTTTCTCCAAACTCTTTCTGGGTTTTGGAGGTGATGTTTTTCTTAGCCCCTCCACAAATTTTTAGGGCTAGAGCACATCTTTTTCTACCCCAACTACACAAAATCTCAATGCTCCCTCTTAGCACGAAGTGTGATCTAGATACATCACACCATGTATCACAAGATCTTGGTATTGGTTTTTGTGCTACTGATGCTTGGCCTGCTGCCCTCCATCCACTGCACTGTTGCTCTCTGTACTGTTTTCCATGTCACTACCATTGACACTGCCACATCTGTACTGCAGCTCCCTCTGAACTTGTTGCATCATGCTACCCATAGGACTGCCACTGCTAATTGCTGCACTGCAACTCAGTTGCTGAGAAGTAAGCAACTGAAATACTTCTTCCCAATCGTTGACAGAAAATTCAGGTTGCATCCCATCACTAAAGCTCCCTTGGATGTTGATTTACGTTGTCCTCCTGAAGCTGCTGATCTACTACAGCTCTGCACTGCGTAAGCATTTCTTCTTTGTGCTGCTAAAGTCCCATCAGCCTCTACGCTGCTGCTGCATCTACATTACGCTGCTCCCTCTTCAACTCTTCAGCACTGCCCTCTGCTTCACTATGACCTTCTGCAACCATCTCCCGACTTATCCCGCTACTGTCTTATGGCTCCCGTAGCTCGTATGTGATCCAAGAGTAGGGCTGACTCAAGGATCTTGTCAATTGATCTGTAGTTGCTCTACATATCCATATCACCCCACTTACGTGGCTCATGAGCACTCATGGCTATGTCATCATCAGTACCATCATCCTTTGCTGTTGTAGCTTTGGAATCAGAAGCTCCTTTGTCCTTCTTCTTAGGAAAAGTGCTGGCGAAGTGTCCAAGTTCGCCACAGTTAAAGCACCCGACCTTGGAAATATCCCTCTTCTTCTTCCCTTGCTACTTCTGTTCCTTTGATGCAAGGGCTGCATCATCCTCCTCTTCTTTTTTCACCCTAATTGTACCACCACTGGTATTATGCTTCTTGTTGATCCTCCTGATCTCCTCTCGGCAAAGGATTGCCCACATGTAACCCCATAATGGTAACGCTGCTCTGCCCAGTATGCTCTGGAAAAATGTTTCCCATTCCTCAGTAACTGCATTCAGGGCAGTCCTTACTAAGAGTCCTTCGTCTGGAGTTGCACCCATGCCAATCAGTTGATCTCGGATGGTCTGAAGCCAGAAGAGGAAGGGATCTATCTCCTCACCCTTCTGCATCTAGAATAGCCTCATCTGATTCTCTAGAAGCATTTTTATTTGGACAAAGCTTCCTTGATACATCGCCTCCAGTGCTATCCACATGTCATTTGTCGTGTTCTTACTGACAATATGTGGCACGACGTGATCCTTTACTCTGTCCATGATCAAACGCTTAGTCCGCGCTTGATTTTCATTAAATTTCTTCAAAGGGTTAGGATATGCAGGCACAACTAGGACATTTTTTTCATGGTCCTTGATGCCGTATTCATCAAGAACTGATAATATCCTGGCCCTCTAGATGAAAAATTTGGACACACCGTCCAACATGTCCTGATCTCTCAGCCCATGTGAACCCATTTGGCTCAACTATTTCGGAAAAAACACTCTTCTCCCTTTTCCTATGGCAACACAGAAATAGAACATCTGGGCTTCTTGGTGACTAGAAACCCTCTTGTAACTGCTTCTCCTTAAATCTGATTTCCCTCCTGGAAATCTTCAGCCAAATACAATCAAACAGTTCTCTCCAATCCCCTTGATCGAATCTCAGATCTGTTTGGCTCATATCTGCTGAGTAATTGTCTTCCTCCCTCTCTTTGTTGAATTAGCTAGGAAAGATTCCGCACTGGCAGAATATCCACCCCACTAGCACTGCTGAAGATCTGAAGCACTGCTTCCAGATCTTTTCAAACCTTCTCCGCAACAGGAAGAATGATTGGACTGCGTCTCACTAACTGGCCCAACTTAGCCTCAACATTGCTATGAAGTGGACTACGTAACCCTAGACTAGGTGACGTAGTCCTTACGCTGGCCTGGGAAGGCTTTGCGTAAGCATGATGGCCTTTTGTAGCTACAACGCTGCCCCTTTCTGGGTCTGCGTCCTCCTACTGCTAAGCTAGCCTTTCCAGATCTTTGTTGCTTCTGCTGTTGTCCCGCAGAAAAAATATTCTTCAACTTATTTGCTAGAGATTCAACTTGATTTGCTATCACTCTGATACCATGTGAAAATTCTTGAATACAGTTATGCAGAAATCCTACTGTAATATCATGGTTTACTTCTCCTACTTGTGATTAAGTTATACAAGTTATTTTCAGAAAAAATATTCAGAAAATTTCGAAGTAAACACAACTAATAGCCTACACACATGCAGATCATTTACTGAATATTACGCTCATTTCAACAAAGTGACACACATATTTTTGGACAAAATTCCCTGGAAAAACCCAATGCAGGAAAACCGGTGCAACAGATATGAGGGTTTATTATTATTAAGTAGAATTTTATTACAACAAATCTGGGCACCAAATCTGGTTAACCTGACAGAGCAAAAGTGTATTTGCAACTAACCTGTTGTTCTAAGACCAATATTCTGACTGATCCACTCCCTCAAACGGGATTTACAAGACTAAGCCTGATTCAGGCCCTAGAAACCCTAGCGTTGCCCTCAAAGCCCCAACGTCAGCCCTGCTAGGCCATGTGTGCCTTTGCGTTGCTTAGAAGGGGACTGTGTAACCCCAGAGTGGGTGACACAGTCCTTACACTGCCTCTGGAGGCCTCTGTGTAACTCTGGAAGTCCTTTGAAGTTGCAACGCGCCCCTCCTAGGCCTGCGTAGCGGCTGAAGCTGTGTTGCACAGCTGCTGCATAACTGTTGCTGATGTTTCCCTTGCTCCTTTGCGCTAACCTTGAAAGTTGTTCCTCTGCCTCTTGCTGACTCTTGGCTCCGAGATCAGATCATCCCCTTAGCCAATACTGCCCCTCGCCGCAGAAAACTCCTTTGTAAATTCTTAGCGAACCCTGCTCGAGAATTCCAGCTCAGTTTCTCAACTCTTCCTCCTATGTGTGTGTCTCCAATTGACCCTCAATCCTTTATCTTATACTTTTTCATTGAACACATCAACAACTGAGATTAAATCACTTATCAACGACTGAGATTAAAAGACTGCTTGATCCGTGTCACTTATAACATTTCAGCACATGTGTTAATTAATTAATTTTAATTATTTAATTTCCCTAAGTTTAGACTTAGGGATTACATTAAAATAATTAATTATTTGAATAACATCAACACCAAATGAAGTTTCTCCAAACGCTTTTTGGGTTTTTGACGTGATGTGTTTCTTAGCCCTTCCACAAAGTTTCAAGGTTAGAGCACATTTGATGCTACCCAAACTACACAAAATCTCAACATTCTAGCCAAAAACAACTATGTGGAGAGTCTAGAATACATGAGATATCCAAAACCCAGAAAACGTTTTTGGAAATTCTTCTTAGAAGTGTCTCAATTAGATTATTAACCGATTTTTAAATATTTCCTAAAGTCTAAACTTAGGGAATATGGTTAATTAATTAGTATTAATTGAGATAAGTCGGGAATAGTCTATAAACTCACACATATCGATCCAAAAATGATCCTTTCCATCGATTATGTTTTAATCTTGGTCGTTGGTGCTCCAATAGAGGATTGTAAGAGGAGGTAGATGTGGTTATGAAGAAATCACTTGAAGAGTTTGATTTTCTTGGCAGATCAATTTCCAGAGTAGAAGCAGTAAGTTGCCAGAGAGAGAGTCAGATAAATTGAAGCAGTGAGAGAGGGAAAAATACAATGAGGCTAGAGGAGGCATTATAGATCTAGCGAGTGCATTTACAGAGAGGCACAAGAGCCACATAGAGGCTAACGTTGTGGCAACACAATATTCTCTAAATGCAAGATCAATTTTCTAAGGGGGAGATACATTTTCAGTTCCAGAGGTTGAGAAGGAGTCCCAGAGTGTCGGAGAAGCATATTTCCAATCATCAGAAGGAAAAATGACTTCATCAGAGATCAGTCTGAGGCTAGACGTCCAACCAACTACGCAGTGGCCGACACAGAGGGTCATAGGGTCATATTTCTGAAGGCAAGTTGTGCCAGGTCAAATGCTTCAGATGCGATGAGTTTGGCCACTACAGTACCCAATGTCCTCTCAGGAAGAAGGACAAGGAGGAGAAGCAACACTAGCAGTCAACTTCTACAGAGATCGATAGGATTTCCTCCAGGTTGGAGGAAGAATTTGCTATGTTTATTGATATAACTCCAGGAGTGAGGTTGGGTGACTTGGATTTGTAGCCCCAGAGAGCTACAGATTGGAAAGATCCTTGAGGAGTCCACCTCTTGGATCAATATCTGGCTATGGGGGCCCACAATATTCAGTAGCAGGATGGACCAATGGCGGTTGGTGTAGTCAGATGCCAGAGTGACAGTTGCAGAGGCTAGTAGCAGTCAGATGTTGGGGAGTGCAGCGCAGATTTGGTAACAATCTAAGTCACCTGACACGGGGACACGGGACACAAAGGACACGAGGATTCGAGTGTCAAACACGGACATGTTGACCCCAGAACATGACACGTTAGGACACATCATATATATATATATATATATATATATATATATATATATATATATATATATATATATATATATATATATATATATATATATATATATATATATATATATATATATATATATATATATATATATATTAAAAATTAGATATTTCTTACACAAATTCTCATTCATGACACAAATTCATTGATTCAAACATAGATCTTCATCTAGATGTAAGTTTTGCAAAGTAAAATTATGCATACAAATACAATTTTGACATATTCACCAATGATCCAATACGAGAAAGACACAATACTACAATTTTCTCATTAAGTCTTCAAAATCAAAATGTGTTACATAGGTAGTAGAAATGCCAATGGCAAATACAAAACAACTACAAGCCTCAAGGGAGTAGGTTTCTCATGAGTCATCAAAATCAACATCACTGTCATCATCATGGTCACCAATGCTCTCCTCTATTGCCTCGCTTTTGCTCTCTTGTGACATATTTCCACAAGGGATATTTGTCATCTTGAGGCTGTTGTCTTCCCTCAACATTTGAAGTTGTTTTTGCAGCCCCACTTCCAATAGAGGGAATAGTTGTTGACCCTAATGAAATTGGAACAAGAGGGGCATCTCCAATGGGGACATTCTCCCCCTTCCTTTGCCCCTTCCCTACTGCCCTTGATTGAGCCATGAATGATGTAAAAAAATAAAGAAACAAGGCACAAATTTGTAAAAAAAAATGCACATGCAAACTATTGTAATAAAAATGAAAAAAATAGAGACATTCTTCCCCTTCCTTTGCCCCTTTCCTACTACCCTTTTCTCTTCGCTCCCACACACCCACAACAAACTCACATCAATATAGAGTTAAATGTGAAGTTGAAATGGGTCAAAACGACCATTTATGGGCTGCGTAGCACTCATAAAAGTCGAGCAAATGTCCCAAAATCAGGAAACGATTAGGACACGTGGTGTCCTAATGGGACATGATGGTGTCCTAATGTGACACGATCAGACACGATGGGAGGATATGTGTCCCACCGAATCGTGTTTGATTCGACTGATTCGGGACACGACAGGGCTGAGGAACGAATCCAGTTTCATAGGTAACAATGCATTTTTCACAATGCAAAGTTACCAGCTACACATAGTCTTTAGTGGACAGTGCATAGGCTAGTAACAGTCAGGAATCGGATGACAGAAGCATCATACTGAACACAATTGGTTCATTTTTTGATGTTTTTTAGTTTCATATGTTACATTAGCAGCAGCAACAGAGTTGCAGTGCAGATGCAGTGTTGGAAATAGTTCAGCAGGGTCAACAACAACACATATGCATCACATATCAAAGTTACGCAGTGGTTGGTGGGAAGCAACATTGTGACAGGAGATGGTACGAAAATAGGGTGTCACTATGAGGTGGCAACAGTACTAGAACACATTCCTCACTAAGAGGGAGTGTTAGTTTTTGTAGCATCAGATGTGTTCTAGCCACACAACTTTGTGGAGAGGCTAGAATTCATAGATCTCTAGAACCTAGAAATCATTTTTGGAAATTCCACCTATAAGTGTCTCAATTAGATTATTAACATATTTTTAAATATTGCCTAAGTCTAAACTTAGGAAATGGTTAATTAATAAGTATTAATTGAGATAAGGTGAGAATAGTGTAGAAACTCACATGGATTGATCCAGAAATGATCCTAGCCATCAATTATGTTTTAATTT
Source organism: Pinus albicaulis (assembly GCA_034641835.2). Lineage (NCBI taxonomy): Eukaryota > Viridiplantae > Streptophyta > Pinopsida > Pinales > Pinaceae > Pinus > Pinus albicaulis. The sequence goes on along the minus strand of JAXQQM020071167.1, from coordinate 56,279 downwards.
TGGTCATTGGTGCTCCAACAGAGGATTATAAGAGGAGGTCAATGTGGTGATGGAGGAATCACTAGAAGAGTTCGATTTTCTTGTCAGATAGCTTTCCATAGTAGCAATAGTTAGTTTTCGGAGAGAGAGTAAGAGAAATCGAAGCAATGAGAGAGGGGCAGAGATGGTGAGGCTAGAGGTGGAATTCCAGATCCAGCGAGTGCATTTGTAGAGAGGTAGAAGAGCCATAGAGATGCTAACACTGGGGCAACACAGTAGTCTCTAGAGGCCAGATCAATTTGCTGAGAGGGAGAGATGTTTTCAGTACCAAGGCTGGGAAGGAGTCCCAGAGTGCTCGAGAAGCATATTTCCAGTCAAATGAAGGCATAATGACTTCATTAGAGATCAATATGAGGCTATACGTCTAGAAAAATATGTAGAGCAACACAGAGGCTGACTCAGAGGGTCAGAGGGCCGTATTTTTGAAGGCAAGTCGTGCCAGGAGATTGTCTGTGGGGTAAGGATAATTCCTCACTATATTTATGCCAATATTTTTCTCTATAGGTTTGCCAGTATTTCAGCATGCAATTGTACTCATATTTTCTTAGTGCTGCACAATAATAAAACCCTCAGTTGCTGCACCAGTTTTCCCACATTGGGTTTTTCTGGGAACTTTTGTCCAAAAATAATTGTGTTAATTTTATGTGTGTATGCTAGCATTTCTTCCAACATTTATTCTTCCACAATTTTCTTTGTGTAGATTGCAATGTGATTTATTCAGTATTTGTCGTAGAAAACAACAAAAAAATTGTTAAATTAAATTAACAATTAGGATAATAATTTCCAGTTGCTGCAATAGGATTCCAATTTCATAATTTTCACACTTAGTATTTCCTTTTCCACTGACCCTTCCTCCATCTCCTGAAGTGTATTTTTCAAGGAGCTATTTAGCTTCTTGACTCGATGTTTCCTATTCCATTTCTTTCCTCTGGTTGGAGCCTAATATTTTCTTTCAACCTTTTGATTTTATAATCCCATATATATATATATATATATATATTGAACTTGGGGTCTCTTCCCTTCAGATTTAATCCCTTGTTGAGGAAGATTTTTTCGGAAGTGGCTTCTCAAGGTTGGTCACAATGGGTCATTGGATCACCCGGATATATATATATATATATATATATATATATATATATATATATATATATATATATATATATATATATATATATATATATATATACGGAGTGATCCGGTGACTACATTGTGACTCCAACCTTGAAGCTTCCGTCTTCCTCAACAAGGGATTAAATCTGAAGGGAAGAGACCCCAAGTCTAATTCCATCTCAATCAGGAGTCTGACCAGTTTGTGATCTGATCCACTCCATGCCAAATGAGAGAACGTAAGGGAGAAGCACTGATCCATCAATGTGATATTGACTAGGAATCTATCTAACCTTGCTGAGATGCGTGCTAGTCTGATCCTCATGTTGGTCCATGTGGATTTGGATTTCTTGGGATTAATATCCATAAGATACAAATGTGTAATGATATATTCCATTCTTTCTTGGAAGGGGTCTTTGACCATATTCCCTCCCTTTTCCCCACTGATGCAAAGTGGTTTTGAAATCTCTTGCTATTGTATTTTTGGTATTGTGAAGAAGATCTCTTTGTCTCATCATTGATTCCCAACATTCCACTTTTTCGTGGTAAGCATTTGGCATGTATACATTTAAAATGGAGCAATTTATGTTCTTGGGAAGATGGATCAGACATCTGATGATCCAATGAATGGTCCTTTCTTCCCATATCATTTTGAAAAGATGAGGATCCCACATAGTGCATACCCCCCTAAATGTTCCTCTTGAATCTATTATTGTTGCCTCACTTCCTTCCCAAATTAATCAAATTTTTGTAAGAGCTTCATGATTTCCCATTTTTGTCTCTTGGATGAGAAGAAAGTGCAATTTTTTCTAATCTAATCAAACTTTTTAACTTCACTTCTATTATTTCATTGCCCACTCCCTAGAATTCCAAGAGATTATATTAATTATTTATTATGTGTTTTTGAGTTCCTCTCGACTGAGAGCTTTCGTGGATTTGTTTCTTTTGTTACTTTGAGATCTTTAGAGTTTATCCATGGATTATCATCTGTGTTCCTTTCTCCTTATCTCATTTTTCCTGTTTCATCCTAGCTTCTCGATTTGTATTTCTTCCCACCTTTTGTCCCAATTTTGGTATTTTTTCCTCTTGATCTGTCTCATTATCATATCTATCCACTAGCACAACCATATGGTCTGTAGGCAATATCATCTCCTCTTCCCCCTCCAAAACTTCTTCCTCTTGTTGGATGTTTGGGTTTAGTGCTTCGTCCACCTCTAGAGTTGGGTCAACCTCTAGGTTTGGGGCACCCCCTTATTTTTCTTGGATTTCATCCATAACCTCATTTCCTTGAATTTCTCCCTCTTCCAACTCATTTTCTAAGGCTGCAAATTTGTTCCATTGTAGATATAAGGTTGTGCCCACTTCAAAGATCGATCCTAGAGGTGCATGCATCTTTTTTTTTTGGAGGGGCATTCATTGCTTGTGTCGCTCCTTGTTTTATTTGATTGGTTTGCTTAGGATTTCCCCTTTTTCTCTTTTGCTACTACCATTAGCCCCATCCTTATTATGCTTTTGTGCTTTCTATGACTTAGGATACCTTTTGGAAAAGTGGTTGTATTTATGATATTGCTTACACTTAAATGGGATCTGATCATAATCTACTTATTAGATACAATACCAATTATCCAAAGACAAATGTATTGCTTCAAGGAGCCCTTTCTCTAGATCCACTCTCACATAAATCCTCGCGCATGCAAATAATGCTTCTTTAGGCTCCGCCTTATCAATGTGCCTTCCCAGTTCATTACCAATAGATTTGAGTGTTTCATCATTCCAACAACGCAATGATAAGTGAGGAAACTTAACCCAGAAAAGAAATGTTGTAGGAACATTATTTTTTGGGTTGAAATCTAGATTCCATTGATCCAAATAAGGCCCCTCAATGCCCATAAAGTATGGGTTGCTTCTAAATATTAGATTTCAATCTTCCTTCCTTTCAAACAATAAGGTGAAGAATCCATTTCCGCAAAAGGCACAATCTATTTTTCCTTTGATTATAGGGATCCAAGTTTGATCAACCCATTGCATCAGGGTTCTTGGAGAGGGCCAAATCCCCATGAATTCGCCAACAAGCCTCTTTCAACTAGACTGAGTGCCATTAATATTAAATTTCTTGGATTCGCTTGCACCTTTGAAATGGAGTCCAACTTCTTCACAAATCGAGAGGGCTTTGATTTTTGAATTTTTCGACCTTGAGAAGCAAGGGCGATGAAGGGTACTATAACAAATCTAGGAGGATCTGGAGAGGAGGAAGAATGAGGGGGTGAAGGTGAGAGAGTGATGCCCCTAGCGACTACTGTAGTGATTGTCATGCTGTGAGTTCAAAGGTAACAACACGATGCATAATTGGGTGTGCTAGATGATTACTTGGAGCTTTATGCAATTCAAATTTTAAAATTAATATTTATTTTACCATATAAATTAAAATAATGATTCCATAACTATATTTAAATTTAATTAATAAGCACATAGATATTTAATACTTACAATAAATTTACAATATAACAAGATTCTTAACTTTAGACTTTGTTACAATACTATGGCTTATCAATATCACATTTCCAAAATCCACAACTCATTTCACAATCAAAACATTTTATAAATATTTTATTTTGTAACATTTTTTTTAATTAAATCTAAAAGAAAAAGGTTATAATTACATTTGAAATATATCTAAACCTCCTACCCTCACTACTACTAAAAATATTTAGTGGAAATTTCAGAGATTAAATACATGTTTTAATAAAATTAAAAATGAGAATACTTTTATATATAGAGATTTGAAATTTATATAATATAAATAATATTACTAAGAACCAACATTGATCCTTTTTAACTAAAGATCTACCAAGGGGTGAGAGGAATCAAATTTCTCTAGGTGCAAACCTTTCTTCAAGTTTTTTTAATCAAAAAGAAATTTGAATCTCTGGAGATTCCCTTGATAGATCTAGAATTAAGATGGATCTTTGCTAGTCTTATACAAATATCAATTATAACACATACTCTTAAACTATAATAGAATAGTATTTGATTCCATGTATGAGATTAAAGCTAAATGCTACATAAGATCACATTATTGTAATCTCAACAATAACAATATAAGGTACTAACTTTCTTGTAAACATTATTTTGTAGTTTTGAAATATGATTTAAAAATGCTTTTGATTGGTTAAACATTAGATATGTTAACATCCAATATATTGCTCGAGTATGATTATGTAGCTTGAGAGAGTAATATTTAAAAATATGTACTTCTTTGTGTGATTATGTAGCTTGAGAGAGTAATATTTAAAAATATGTACTTTTAAAAAGAAGTAATAGATTCAGATATAAAGAATACGTGCCTTCTTAAAAGAAGTAAGAAATTCAGTTCCAGAGGAGAATATGTACACCTCCTTCATTTTAAGAAGTCATAAATTCAGAGTCAAAGGGAATATATACATCTTCATAAACTTAGCCAACCAAATATCAATATCAATATAATAATTCACCAACTTTGAAGTTCTTATTGGAGGAAATTTTAAATCGGTTGAATTACCTTGTAACAGCTCCATCTTCCATAAATATACTCACTACGCGCTCAAAGACGGAGATTATTGAGTGGTTGCTGTTGCTATCTTATCACAATGATTCGTGAATTGTGACCTTTGTATTGAATCCAACCTCGCAGTGGAGTGTTAGAGGAAGCCATCGCGGTTTTAGTAATGGGAGAATCTTATAATTCTTATCAATCCTGTCGATTACATTATATAATCTAACACGGAATCTATCATTCCTCTATATTATGATTGATTATGGACTCTGAATATGAATTGTGAATGGCAATATAACAGCAGATATCTTGAATTAAGCAGCAGCAAGGATAATTCATTTCAGGCGCTGGAGAGAACTAATGGCTGCCAATTATGGAACATTGCAGCGGATGCACAACCTCCCAAAACGAATGGTTTCGATATCTAATACTCTTCTTCAAAACAACTCGTCAAGTTTTTCGAAAAGGAGTACAGCACTGACAGTCCCGGTACTTGCAGGTGGTAGAAATGGGAGGCCTTACAAAAATTTGTATAATCAGACACAGAAGAATAAGAGGAGAATCGGAGGATTAATAATCATTACAGCTAAAAAGGATGGGAAATCTAGTAACTGGGGAGACAGGACACCACCCCCTTTCGCCAATGGAAGTCCTGGGGGTACTGATTGCCCGGTTCCATTTGACCAGCAACCTGTGAATGAATATCAAAGTCTCACCAATTCCGACTTTTTCTCATGGGCGAATGAAGATATTTGGAAATACGGGCTGCGTCTTGGGGGAATCGGTACAGCATTCACAGTATTAATAGGGTGGCCAGTGGCGAGAGTGAGCGTGGATCCGGAACATGAACTTCTTAAATGTGGGATTGGAGCTTTGGGTGGAGGCTTGTTAGTTGTCACACTCGCTGCTCTCCGACTGTATCTAGGATGGGCTTATGTTGGCAATCGTCTCCTCAGTGCTACTGTAGAATGTAATCCCAAATCACAGCTTATTTCACTTTTAAATCATATCAATTTAACATGGGAAATTTGTAGTGGTTAAATTTAGCCATCAGTGGGTAACTTTAGCCCTTCTTTTCATTTTTTTTTTTTTTTGGTTAAATTTACCCAAAAATCATTGTTGCCAAATTAATATAGGGAAGAAATTATTTTATACTCAACAATTTTGACAAATTATATAAAATTTGTATTCATGATTACTTTTACATGAAAATTTATAATTGACATTTTAAAAATAAGTAAGATTGATTTTTTTTTAATACAAAATAAGTATGATACTTAAAATTTCTCAATATCTGTTGTTTTTGGTTTTCTGTACTAATAAAAATTCAATCATATAAAATTCTGCCAAATATGGGCATGATTCCCACACAGGTTTAAATTTATGTTTCTGGTTTTCTGGACTTTTTTGTTTGTGTGGGTTGGCCTGGTTTAGTGTTTGAATGACTGACTGATAAACCTTTCTGGCAATTTTGTAATTTTAAGACACCTACCTTGTGTAGGCTACCTTGGGCTTTTTTTCCCAAATTCCTGTTGTTGTAAAAGGACCCGTATATACATATTTTAATTAGCATTAAAAAATTTGATTCAAAGGATAAAACAATTTCAAAATTGTGTGTTTACTATTAAAACCTGCTTGCATTGCAGATGAGGAGACGGGGTGGTATGATGGAGAGGTATGTATTATTGTGGTTTTACTGTAATACTCTATTTATTTTTGGTTTAATTTTTTTACAGATTTATCACAAAGGAATATTCAATAATACTTCTCTTTCTTCATTTATTTGTCATAGAAGGGTTATCAATAGGAAACGTTACTAATGCTCTTGTAATTACATAGATTCTAAAATTTGTTCATGGATTGTTCATGTTGCAATTATATAAGGTGGATCTTAATATAAATCTCAGCAGAGAAACTTAAGAAGTGAATTTAATATTACTCGTATGGGAAGAGCAGTTTTTTGGATTAATCCCTTTTTATTAAATAGTGTGTTTATTCCACAACTTCTAAAAACGTTGTTTCGTTGGTTAGACGCATGTTCAAATGCTTCTGAACTTTCACGAGTGGACCTAATTGAGATATTCCTTACCACCTTACATTAGTCAAGTTACGTGTTTAAACAGTCTGAGATGGTTGAAAAGTGGAAAAAAGTCGACATCAATTTTTCCTTGAGATATTTGCAAAAGTTTTTTTTTGGTTTTTTGTTGTGTGATGGACCAACACAACCCCAAATAAGAGACCTCAATTTTCGAAATCTTCAGAATGAAGACATTCCCTGAACAGATGCATCCATATAATAGATCTGTGATCTTATTATACACACATAACACGATGAAAATGCAAATAGCAACTTGCAAGACCATAGTTGCTTTGTCACTTGACCGAACTCTTATATTCATACCCAAGGCCAAATATGTTTGGTAGTAATTGTTATTGGTTATTGTATTCATGCATTAGTCAAGAAACTTAGCATAGAACAGAGAAAAGCTAACTTACAAGTTTTCTAAAGCGAAGAGGAAAATTCTACATCATCATGTCTTCGTGATAAAGTTGAATTTCAGTATATGAAGCTGGGGTTGAGAAGTTAGACTAGTTATCAAGTTTCAATCAGTATATTTAAGACCACTTGTTCGACTAACAATACATAGCTGATGGCCAAGCCAAGAGACAAAGACACAGATACTAAAGGAAAGAAAGTGGAGATCATTATATTGGAGTTTCGAATACCCTTAAAAGTTCCATTCCAAAAACATTCATTTGGTGTCTGTGAGATTTTAACTTTTGATGCACAGAATAAACACTATTTTAATCCTGGGCTCAAGACCAACACAAATGCGGTATCTGCAGAGCAAACTATTGGGTGGAAGGCATAGAGGAAGCTAGAAGTGGAATACACAGTATTTTCTTAATCCTCATATCATTTTAATCTAGGGATCTGTAACTTCACTTGCATTATAATGTTTGGCACGTGGCATCTAGCATGAGATTTTTTTCAGCAAATAATGATCTGTGAGATCTCATGTGAAACTCTAGTGAGAAGTGTCCTTCTTACCATCTAGTAATGTGTTTTAGTATTTTATGTTTTCATGTACTTGGAGCATCTGGATGTCTGCATCGTTTGGAGGCATCCCAAAAAGTTCTTTTGCTGTAATTTCTGCAAAAAGTGGTTGTAAGCTGGCTGTAATATACAGTTTGGTGTGTCTGTGTGTATATGTTTTAGTAACTGTGCAAAAAATGCACAGAAACAAGGAGTTTCCATATGATTCTCTCTCACTGTATTTCTAAAGCTGGCTTGGATAATAGTTAGTGTCTATACAACCAAACACCGAAAAAAGTAGAAGATAAAAACAAGTAGAGCCTTCACAGACAGAAAACACACTAAACGTAATGAGAAGGCACCTAATTGCAATCCATAATTGGATCTGGTTCTAGAGTTGATTTGACTGTTTGAGCTACTAGTGGCCTCTTATTGAAAAGGGAGGGTGTTTGGAGGGCAACACAGAAACTTTGTAAGCTTTTATCTTCTGAGAGCTTTGAGTTCCTTTGAGGAGTGTTATTGACCTGACAACAAAATTTTGCAGGAGAATGGGATGAGGAGCCCAGAAGGCCAGCTGTGGATTGTTGTGCTATTTCTATGATGTCCTTTCAGCCTTGAATGATTTGACATCTCCCTTTTTGTTATTTCCAGATCAGTTTGTGTTTTTCTTTTCTTCTTAACTGATTGAAAACTCTTATCCTCCTTTGTCAAGATAGTCGTGGGATTTTCTTGGAATTCACCTCCTCAGTTTTCTTTCTTGGACTAGTCTCCATAAAGTCATGAGCATCACGATACAGTCAACATTTGAGTGCTCGATTCACATAATTCAAAGCCTGCATCTACTCGGCCTCTTCTAGGTCTAACACTATCTTTTGTAGAAAGCCCTTGCTCAAATCCATCTCCACACAGATTCTAGCATAGGTAAGTATCTCATTTTCAAGTTTCAACCCTTTTGTTATCATGGCCAAGATATTTTCCAAGATAGTTTCATGCTTGCTTGAAAGTCTCAATCTCCCATGAATGGGGGAGTTTTGGCAATCTTTTTTTTTTCTTTTTCTTAATTATGTCTTATATTTACAGGAAATGTTTATAAACTGCAATGCAAAAATTGGAAGGGTATATGCAGTGAACATCACAAACTCTTAGAGTCTTATGTAGAGCTATTAATACTGATATAAATTCAGAATAAGTGAAGGGATCAAGAGAATGAGTATCTTTGATAAACAGAGTACAATAAACTAACCTCATTCTCAAAAACAGAATTACACGTGATCTTCCATATAATGAATAATGCTGAAATCTGCAAGCACTGCCATAGCATTGAGTAGGCAGTATGAACTAGAGAATGGCAATCTCCAGGTGATGCAGCATGCCAATTCTCCCTTCCCCGATAGCAGAATTGAATATAATCCTCTAAATATCTCCAGCAATGTTTTGCAAACTAACACTCCCAAAAAATGTGCTTCACAATCTCTGAGCAACGACAAACAGGACAAAGGCCATCAGTAAGCCCACTCTTGGCCAACTGAATTTTGGATGGGATCATTTGATCAATCACTGACCAAGCAAAAAGCCTTTGCTTATAGGCAAGTGGAACTGAGCAAACACTGTGAAGCTTGTGAAACCATTATCCTTTGGATTAGTAGAGACCAAGACCTAACTCACATTGAGGATGAGATATAATGAATGTCTTTGGTGAAGCCCTGAAAATAGATGATGGGAGTCATACTAATGAAGTGGTTGACTAAAGCTCCATTTCCAATCCCACTAAAACGGTCCAGGCATCCCAATATTCATTTTAAATAACTTTGAATCTGGGATAAGGCCTCTCAACTCCATAACTGAAGGATGGTTAGGGGCAATCAAACCATACTGCTGAGCAAGAAAATGCCACTCCTTTCAGTAATGGGTGGTAATGCGTGATAGGATCCCACAGGTTCCCCCAAAAGAAGATTCCTTTCTTGCTCAACTTGCACATCTGAAAATGAGGTATCTCCACACACAAGAACCCTAAATGAAATGACAATGTAGATCCCATCCCACTTTGCTACCCTTCCAATTCCAGTGAACCTGGCCTGCAACAACCTTCCGAGTTGACCATATGTTCTTGGAGATGAAAGAGCCCAAAACCTGAAACAAATGGGGTGAGGAAATAATATCACATAAATTGAAAGCCCCTTAGACTTAACCTATGTGCTGATTTGTCATCATCTGGTGCCTAAACAGGACCTGCCAAGTTGTCGAATCATCTAGACATCTCATCATCAACTTTGCCACAAGAATATTGCCCTCAGTTGCAACATCAATCAAACCAAAGCCCCCTTCATCCTTGGGGATAGTACACTTCATCCTTGAGGATAGTACAGACATGCCAAGGAACCAATGAAAGACACGTAGAACCACCATACTTAGACCACAAGTATGACCATGAAATCCGCTCAAGCTATCAAAATAGTCTCGCTTGGAAACCAACAAAAGGCATACAATTGTTAGCTTTCTAGCAAAGGGAAGGTCCTTAGGATGTTGAAAAGACAGCAATCCCATGTAGGTACTAGAGATAGACCCACTACAGAAAGAATACCTAAATACCGCAAAATGACCCTGGGCCAAATATGGGTCCAAGCTGCAGGAATCCAATCTAGTGGTGAATCCAACCTGAGCAACCAAAAAGTTTTCTTCTGATCATTGACCAAAGAATCTAAAGCAGAGCAAAATGTATTCAAACAAGCAAGGGTCCTATTATTGCATGGATTAGCAGTCTTGCGAAGGTCTGGGAAGATGCTAGAGCGGCACCATGCAGGACAAGCACCCACTGTCACCTTGGCATGAGTCCCCACTCTTTAGGCCAACTCCTAAAATGCCATGGGAGGCTTCACTACAATCAAAACACCCCACCACAAGATTAGTAGATCAGTGCGTTAAATCCCTTATTGGGTGCTGGGATCTAGGAGTTAGTTTAGATCACTGCAAATCTGAAAATGATATTCTACAGCAGTAAATTGCAGACCAACAATAAGAACACTCAATGAAATTGGGAGATAAATCTTGTAAAAGTACCAAATTGAGTGTAAAATAGTCTTACCAATTAGGAGATGATTGCCCTTGATTATGCCTCTGATATATGGCTATAAATAATACTTCTGCTTGCTGTTCTGGACCTATAAGTCTGATTTTCTACAAAAAAAATTCAGCACAGGCAATCTAGGGCCCACTTCAGTGCCACCCAAGAGCCTAGAAATGTGAAAATTAAGCTTGAATATGGTTATAGGTGTTAGTAATCCTAAATATCTTTCCAATGAACCTATAAGCATCTCAAAACATTGAGTATTTCGAAAGATATTCAAATATGAAAACAATCACTCAGTTTCGGGGTTAAATCCCCACTAGGGTAATAATCTAGATTTCATTCCTTGCTGATTTTTAATCCCAGCAATATTGGAATGGATTTTATGCTTCAAATAATATTTAAATACCTTTTGGAAGCAAAAAAATCAAAGAGGGAATGATATATATACCTTTTGGAGGCCAAAATCTCCTTGAAAGGGCTTGTTTGCCTTGTAATAGGTGGCTGTAACTTGCTGTTACAGGCCTGCAAACCCTTGGTAAATAGCTTGTTTTGATGAATATAAGCATTATCTGCACACAAAAAACCACTATACATTTCTTGCACCAATTGTGTAAGTCTTTGCTGTGAAACCCAAGTGACAAACTAGCTGAAAATTGGAAAATTAAGCGCAGGCTAGTAAATTTTTTGTTTTCTAAATATATATTAAACAGGGGAATTAAAAAGTTTTTTGAATTTTGAGATATTTGTGATGAAATGAAAATATGGCTTACATTTTACCGCACCAATTACCTCTTTGTGTCGTGTTACCCACCAAAAAGTGGGAAACTCATAGGAGAATATTTTTCTCCTCTTTGGATAGCTAGCTAGCCAACAGCCCTATGATGATCAACACGTAAAATTATCCCAGGATTCTCCACCTACTGCATTGGTCATATCTCTCTCATACCTGGCATTTCTTCTTGAATGAAGGTGGTTCATCTATCAGCATGTACTTTAGCCATTTCTGAAATCATGTGCTTTCATTTGATGTTATGAGCATACTAATATGGATTAGGGGGAAAATTGGATGGTTGACCGATCTCGACTATGTGAAAATTCCTAGATCTGACAATCTTAGAAATCCTACTGCAACAACTTAGTGTACTTCTCCTATTATGTAAATTGTTTTTACAGAATTAATTCAGACATGAATTATTGAAGTAACTACTGAAGCACCCTACAGTGAATAAAAATATGATTCCGAAACAAGGAAACTGAGCAAGAAATCAATCACACATAGGAAGTAATTATTTTTGGACACAAGTCCCCGGAAAAACCCAATGCAAGAAAACCGGTGCAGCAGATCTGAGGGTTTGTATTATTAAGGAGTAGAAAATCCTGAATACATCACTGAATACCTCAAAGGTTATTCAGTTACAGAGAGAAATATTGGCAGAGAGAAATTGTGAGAATACCTCACTCAATCACTGGAAAATCCAGCTGATCCGGTCACTGGAAAAGTTGCCTTTGGAGGTCTCTGCGCAGTCACCCGCAGTCATTGCATAGGCACTGTGTCACCTTCTCCATGGATTGCGTCACCCCGGCAAAGGATCGATTTGACTCCCAGAATCTCAGATCTGGGCCTCTCGGTCTCACACCCTGGCTTCTGGCTTCCGGCTTCTAGATTTGATCCGATAGCTGAATCTCGGAAACCCTTTGAACCTTTGCGTAGCCCTGCGTGGCTCTGCGTCAGCCTGACTGGATCTGCGCTGGCTTTGCTGGACGTCTTCTTGTCTCTCTTTGCTGATGATTCTCCGACTGAGAAAATCTCTCTCCGGAAGCTACTCTGCCCCTCACTGCAGTGAATCACTTAGATTTGATCTTCGTCCGAGCATTGCTCCATCAGAAGAATTCGATCTCAAAATTCACTCCGTGTGTGTGTTTCCGAATGACCCTCAATCCTTCCCTTATAGTCTTCTCGTTGAGAAATCAACGGTCGAGATTAGATCTTCAATCAACGACTAAGATTATAACAATACTTGATTTTTGTTTTCTAGATCATTCTCACTTTGTTTTATTAATGCCCTTTAATTATTTAATTTCTCTAAGTTAGACTTAGGGTCTCCATTAAAATAATTAATTATTTTAATAAAACATGATCTGAGTGGAATTTTCACAAACAATTTCTGGGTTCTTTGGAATACCCGTATCTAAGCCTCTCCACCAAATTTGGGGCTTAGAGCACTTTCCATTGCTACAAAAATCAACACTCCTTCTTAGCGAGGAAGGTGCTCTAACAATATGCTTGTTGCACACTGCTCTGTCCTTGAAGCATCCTCTGCGTTGTTGATGTCCATCAACCACTGCGCTGTTGCTGCCACTGTAATGCTTTCCATGAAACTGCCATTACCACTGTTGGATCCGTACTACAATTCCCTCTCAAGTGTTGCATCTGCTATGTTGTTAACACTGCCACTGCTAACACTGCATCTGCACCGCAACTCAACTGTTGATAGAAACAACTGAACTCACCCAAAACTGAACAAGTGTTTAGTGGATGCACCTCGATTCTGAAGACTTTGACTGTTGGTAACTACTGCGCTCTCCCTCTGATGTACTGTGTTGTTGCTACTCTGCACTATGTAGCGCTGCTCTGCACTGCGCTGCACTCCGGTGCACTGCGCTGCTACTGCTACGTTGCTGTTGCTCTGCTCTACGCTGCTCTAGAAATGAGCACTGCTACCCATTGCACTGTTGTCTCCATCACTCCTCGGCTGTCACTGAAACTCCTCCATCCCGCTACTACTAATATGGGCTCTTGTAGAAAGCTAATGATCCATGAGGTGGGCTCCTCAAGGATCCTGCCCAACTGAAGTTTTATGCTCCTCTTCCTGGGTCTGGTGTCCCTTTCAAGCCTAGTCCCTGGTTGGGACCCTTCCACTCTTTGCAACTCGCACTTCCACCGATAACTTCTTTCGGCAACTGGAAGTCGATATGCTGCCCAGATCTGCATTCTGGAGAACTCGCACAACCTTCTTTGGAAATCTCGTAAGATCATCCCTACAAAGCTGCAAAAATATGAAAACTCAAAACTGGAGAAGGAAATGATCTCGCCAAAATGTCAAATGCCTCCTCTCTCCTCTGCGCAGCTGCTGATTGGCTCTACGCACTCTCTGCTGGAGTAAGTAGATCTGCTCCTGGCTACTGCTGCTCTGCAGTGAGAAATCGAATTCCTTGGCTCGAAATTATCTGAGGAAGACATTCCCTCAGTGTCATGCAACCCACTGGTTGCCATCTCAGCCGAACACTGTCGAACTGCTTCCTCTTTCTCCCCCTCTATGCAGCCTAGGCAGACTTACGCACTCCCTTTGGAGCTCGTAGATCTGCTGCTCAGATCCTAGAAAAATGCTGAATTCCTCGGCTAGGAACTCACTGAGGAAGAATTCACTGCTATGTGCTTTTTCTTTCTTCTGATGCTTCTCTGCCCGGCAACCACCTGCAGAAAAACAATGTCCCTCTAGTTCTGTGTGAAGGCTCTTTGCTGTTCCCTCTGCCTCGGAAAAATCTCAAATCGGAAGTCCTACCTCTCCGTCAACTCACTCAGAGAGAGACAACCTCGAAAAAATTAGCCCTCCTGGCTAGAACTGTGCACTCCCCTTGGGGATTCGATCTGCTGCTGCATCAATTTGGCCTTCTCTTCAGAGTCAGATCTGCTTTTCCTATCTCACATCAAATTCTCTGATACCATGTGAAAATTCCTAGATCTGATAATCTTAGGAATCCTACTGCAACAACTGATTGTACTTCTCCTATTATGAAAATTATTTTTACATAATTAATTCAGACATGAATTATTGAAGTAACTACTGAAGCAAACTACACTGAATAAAAATATGATTCTGAAACAAGGAAATTGAGCAAGAAATCAGTCACACATAGGACAATTATTTTTGGACACAAGTCCCTGGAAAAACCCAATGCGGGAAAACCGGTACAACAGATCTGAGGGTTTGTATTATTAAGCACTAAAAATCCTGAATACATCTCTGAATACCTCAAAGGTTATTCAGTTACAAAGAGAAACACTAGCAGAAAGAAATTGTGAGAATACCTCACTCAATCACTGGAAAATCCGGTTGATCCGGTCACTGGAAAAGCTGCCTCTGGAGGTCTTTGCGCAGTATCTGCGCAGTCACTATGTAGGCACTGTGTCACCTCCTCTAAGGGCTGCGTCACCCCAGAAAAGGATCGATCTGACTCCCGGAATCTCAGATTTGGGCCTCTCGGTCTCACACCCCGACTTCCATCTTCTGGTTTTGATCTGATAGTTGAATTTCGAAAACCCTCTGAGCCTCTGCATAGCCTTGCATTGCTCTGCGCTGGCTCTGCATCAACCTAACTGGCTCTGCTGGATGTCTTCTTGCCTCTCTCTGCTGATGATTCTCCAGCTGAGAAAATCTCTCTCCGGAAGCTACTCTGCCCCTCACTGCACTGAATCACTTAGATCTGATCTTCGTCCTAGTACTGCTTCGTTAGAAGAATTCGATCTCAAGATTCACTTCGTGTGTGTGTTTCCAAATGACCCTCAAGCCTTCCTTTATAGTCTTCTCATTGAGAAATCAACAACCGAGATTAGATCTCCAATCAACGGCTAAGATTATAACATGACTTGATCTTTGTTTTCTAGATCATTCTCACTCTGTTTTATTAATGCCCTTTAATTATTTAGTTTCCCTAAGTTAGACTTAGGGTCTCCATTACAATAATTAATTATTTTAATAAAATATGATTTGAGTGTAATTTTCACAAACAGTTTCTGGGTTCTTTGGAATACCCGTGTCTAAGCCTCCACCAAATTTGGGGCTGAGAGCACTTTTCTATGCTACAAAAATCAACAGACTATACTTTGGTTCCCACACTTCCTGGGAGGTTAGTTTTGGCCCTAGTCCAGTGGGACCTCCTTTGAGGCCTTAATGTTTAGTAAGGGCACTACTGGGGAAGCATTGATTGAAGTGGTGTGTCCAATATAATCCATACTTATCACTTTCCATTTCTCCTTGTTGTCCATCTCCATTATTTGAGATGGTAGTTATTGGTCATTGGGATTGGCACCTTTCATCCACATCCTTGAGTTTGATGCAGCTAAAAGAGAGTAAGCATATATAGCCACAATGAAAGAAAAATTTAAAATGCAAAAGTTGGGGGGGGGACATTATTTAGTGTGAAAATTCATAATCCCAAATCCCTATTGCAACAATCTGATATTACTTCTCCTACTTGTTAATTCCATGCAAGTTATTTATTGTGTTAAACTGTAAATATCGAAGTAAATACACCTGCAACCTTCACTAATTAAATTATATGCGGAAACAAGAACTGAACAAGAAAAAATAAACACACAACAATTGACACCGTTATTTTTGGACTAAGTCCCTGGAAAAACCCAATGCGGGAAAACTGGTGCAACAACTGAGGGTTTGTATTATTAAGTAGTAGTTCTGAATACAATCTTGGATGCCTTACTGGATATCCAATACAGAGAAACTGACTGGAAGAAAAATTAGTGAGAAATACCTCACACTATCATTGTCGATCCAACACTGATCCAACCCTGAAATGGCTATCCCCAAGCTGCCTCTAAGTAGTCACTGCGTTGCCAAGGTGCTTCTCTACGTCACAACTGATAGGGACTGCGTCACTCCCTTTGGCTGATCAATTTGCTAGCTGGATGCTCGATCCTTTGGCCCTCTAGTCTCACACCCTGACTCTCGGCACTGGATCTGATCTGACCCTCAGCAAACTTGCGGATCTCCACACAGGCTTAACGCTGCCTCAACGTGGCTCTTATGCTGCCTCTTCTGGATCTCTCTCTTCCTTCTCTGCGTTGTATCCCTAGCTTAGGAAATATCCAACTGGGAAACTATCTCTGCCGCTCACTGCAAGAAATCTCCTCGATGATCTCTCCGGCAACTGCTGCGCTACTCACTTGAGAAATCGATCCCCTGATCTCACTTGATGCAATTTCCAAATGCCCATCGAAGTCCTTCATATAATATTCTCGTTGACAAATCAATGCACCATATTAGATTCTAATAAATGGCTCAACTCATATTGACTTGATCTCCGTCTTTTTCTACAAGTTTCACACCCAGTTTAATCAATTCACTTTAATTATTTTAATTTCCTAAGTACTAGGCATCCATTAAAAATAATTAACAAATTTAATTAAACCTCCTCCTGGTGGAATTACCCAAAATGATTTCTAGGTATTATGGAATACATGTGTCCTAGCCTCCTTGCAAATTTTGAGGTTTAGAACACATCCGATGCTACCATAAATCAACACTCCCTCTTAGCGAGGAATTTGCTCTAGTAATGCAACTTCTGAAGCATCACCCCAATGTTGAGATTTTGGGTAGCATCGGATGTGCTCTAGCTCTAAAACTTTGTGGAGGGGCTAGAACACATGAGATCTCCAAGACCCAGAAATCGTTTGGAGAAATTCCACCTGGAACCTAAGTTACTCAAAATATTAATTATTTTAATGGAGACCCTAAGTCTAACTTAGGGAAATTAAATAATTAAAGTGAATTAATTTAGACATGTGGGTGAGAATGTTCTAAGTGACGTGGATCAAGTCTTTTCTAATCTTAGTCGTCGATTAGAGATTAGATCACGACTGTTGAATGTTCAACGAGAAAAGTATTAAAGGAAGGCTTGGGGTCAGTTGGAGAATACACACAGAGTGGTAGCAATTGAGCTAAGTCGAAATTTTGGGGTGCAGTTTGTTGAGAATTTTTGAGTGAGTTTGCAGTGCTAGTGAAGGGCAGATCGGCCAGGGATTATTCAGAACTGAGGGCGAGAATACATAGGCAAAGAGGCAGACCATACCAGGCAGTGCAGAGACCTAGCAAGAGGGATGCAACTCAACCAGGCTCACACAGAGGCATCGCAGAGGCTAACACAGGCCCTTCAGGGTGACGCAAAGGCTGTGCTGAGCCCAAAGGGGTGACGCAGGAGCAGCCTGTGCTGTGCAGAGGGTCTAGCAGGGACGCAGAGCTGATGCAGTGCTAGGAGAGGCAGCGCTGGGGTTTCCAGTGGGCGAGAAAGCTCGTATTCAGCATTTCCAGAAGGTGTGAAGCCTCTGCTGAATCAGCCATATTTTCTGTCTCCGAGTGATAGAGGTACATTTGTCGTGATTTCTCTGTTGGGAAAATCACTGCTGGTGCCCTTGATTGTATTAAGATATTCTGCATAATAATAAAACCCTCTAAGAGTTGCTACATCGGTTTTCCTGCATTGGGTTTTTCCGGGGACATTGTCCAAAAAATATTGTCCTTTGTCATGTATGCTTTATTTCTTCAGTACTTGATCTGTATGTATGTGTAGATCTACAGTGTGTTTACTTCTCTATTTTCTGAATATTTCTGAAAATAACTTGTATAATTAAAAACACAAGTAGGAGAAGTAAACTAGATTTCTGCAGTAAAAATTTTGTCATGTAGTTTCAGACATTTTCACATGGTATCAGAGCTATTGCAAATCAGTGGGAGCTGAAGCCATCAGCGAAGCAATGGAGTGTTTTGCTGCAGGAAGGCGGCTGAAGCTGCACAGATCCAGAAAAATGAAACACAACACTAGAGGGACAATGCATCGCAGACCCTGCAGGGGTGACGCAGAGCCTGTCTGCTCATGCAGAGGCTATTGCAAAGCCTGTTAAGCTAACACAAAGCTGATGCGGGCCTAAGAGAGTGACGCAGTCCGAGAGGGAGTGACGCTGTACCTGTCGCCATGGCTGGAAGTGCAGTTTGATCTTCGAAGTTGCTGGTGGGGCATTGTTTCTATTGGTGCAGAACAGTGTCTAGCGGGGTTGACAAAGTAAGGGGAAACAATTCCTCAGCAAATTTTCTAGCCAAGAAATTTGGGATTCGATCGATGAAGTGATTGTAGAGGTCTTATTCGACAGATTTGGTGGAGGATTTCCTGGAGGGAAATCACTTATCAGAGGGAGCGTAGTCTCGAAAAGGTTTCTATCGCCAAGAAACCCAGATTTGGTCTCTTGTTGAGAGTAGCAGCAGTAGAAGGGAGAATAGCTTTTCGCTTTGACATTTTAGAGCATATATGGCCTCGCACAGATTGAGAGATCAGGACAGGTTGGATGGTGTGTTTAACTTTGTCATTTGGAAATATAAGATCCTGTCAGTCCTTGACGAGTATCGTATCAGAGACCATGCCGAGAGGGTTGTGGCTGTTCTGGTCGATGTTGATCCTCTAAAGAAGTATGAGGAAAATCAGGCGCAGGCTAAGTGCTTGATCATGGATGGAGTGAAGGATCACGTGGTTCGACATATTATCGAGAAGAAGATGACAAATGAAATGTGGCAGGCACTAGAAACGCTGTATCAAGGTAGCTCCATCCAGAGGAAGATGCTTTTGGAGAATCAGATGTGACTGTTTGAGATGCACAAGGGAGAGGAGATCGATCCTTTCCTCTTTAGATTGAAGGCCATTCGAGATCAGTTGGTTGCAATGGGGGCAACTCTTGATGACAGTCTCGTGGTAAGCACTGCCGTGAATGCAGTCACTGAGGATTGGGAGACCTTTGACCAAAGTATTTTGGGCAGAGCACAACTTCCAAACTGGGATGACATGTGGGCAATCCTTCGTCAGGAAGAAATCAGGAGAATAACCAAGAGGGGCAGCAGTAGCAGAGGAGCCAAAATCAAGAAAGAGGAGGAGGAATTTGCAACTCTCGCATCAAAGGGACAGAGACAACAACAAGGGAAGAAGAAGAAGGACCTCTCAAAGGTCTGGTGCTTCAAATCTGGTGAATTGGGACACTTCGCCAATACTTGTCCTCAGAAGAAGAAGGGCAAGGAAGATTCAAATTCCAAGGTTGCGGCAACCAAGGGGGATGATGGCAATGATGATGATGTGGCCATGAGTGCTCATGTGCCTCGAGAGAAGAGGTGGGGCGACATTGATCTGGAGTTCTCTTGAATTGCAGATGGGGGCAGGATCCTTGAGGTGCCCAAACTCTTGGATCACATACGAGCTACGGGAGCCCTTAAAGACAGTAGTAGGATGACTGGAGTCAGTTGGTGCAGAGGACTATGGAGGCACAGTGGCAGTGAGGATGCTGAAGACTAGAGTAGCGCAGTGCAGAGGCAACAACAGCATGGGAGCATCAGCGCAGAGGCTGATGGGACTTTAGCAACGCAGAGGGGCATTGCTTATGGAGTGCAGAGCAGCAGCAACGCAGAGCTTCAAAGGGTCAGCGCAGTCCAATAACAGAGGGTGCTTCAGTATCAAGATGCAGCCAAACTGACTTGTCTTTCAGTATTGTGGGTGAGGTCCTTCAGTTGCTTACTTCTCAGCAACTGAGTTGCAGTGCAATAGTTAGCAGTGGCAATGTTATGGGCATCATGATGCAACATTTGAGAGGGACCTGCAGTACAGATGAGGCAGTGACTGTGGCAGAGTCATGGGCAGCAGTATGGAAGGCAGCAATGCAGTGGATGAGGGGCAGCAACTGAGCATCAGCAGCGCAGGGGATCGATTCCAGGATCAGAGTAACGCTTCTGGAGTGAAGTGTTACTAGAGCACATTCCTCTCTAAGAGGGAGTGTTGAGATTTTGGGTAGCATCAGATGTGCTCTAGCTCTGAAACTTTGTGGAGGGGCTAGAACACATGAGATCTCCAAGACCCATAAATCGTTTGGAGAAATTCGACCGAGAACCTAAGTTATTCAAAATGTTAATTATTTTAATAGAGACCCTAAGTCTAACTTAGGGAAATTAAATAATTAAAGTGAATTAATTTAGACATGTGGATGAGAATGTTCTAAGTGACGTGGATCAAGTCTTTTCTAATCTTAGCCGTCGATTAGAGATTAGATCACAATTGTTGAATGTTGAACGAGAAAAGTATTAAAGGAAGGCTTGGGGTTAGTTGGAGAGTACATACAGAGTGGTAGCACTTGAGCTAAGTCGAAATTTTGGAGCGCGGTTTGCTAAGAATTTTCGAGTGAGCTTGCAGTGTTGGTGAGGGGCAGATCGGCGAGGGATTATTCAGATCCAAGGCTGAGAATACATAGGTAGAGAGGCAGAACGTACTAGGTAGTGTAGAGACCCAGCAGGAGGGACGCATCCCAGCCAGGTTGACGCAGAGGCTGACGCAAGCCCTTCAGGGTGACGTAGAGGTAGCACTGAGCCCAGAGGAGGTGACGCAGGAGCAGCTTTTGCTGTGCAGAGGCTGCGTAAAGGCTCTAGCAAGGACGCAGAGTTGACGCAGTGTCGGGAGAGGCAGCGCTGGGGTTTCCAATGGGCCAGAAAGGGATCGTATTCAACATTTCCAGAAGGTGTGAAGCCTCAGCTGAATCAACCATATTTTCTGTCTCCAAGTGATAGAGGTACATCTGCCGTGATTTCTCTGTTGGGCAAACCACTATTGGTGCCCTTGATTGTATTCAGATATTCTGCATAATAATAAAACCCTCTAAGAAGTGTTGCATCGGTTTTCCCGCATTGGGTTTTGCCGAGGACATTGTCCAAAAAATATTATGTGTCCTTTGTCATGTATGCTTTATTTCTTCAGTACTTGATCTGTATGTATGTGTAGATTTGCAGTGTGTTTACTTCGCTATTTTCTGAATATTTATGAAAATAACTTGTATAATTAAAAACACAAGTAGGAGAAGTAAACGAGATCTCTGTAGTAGAAATTTCTGTCAAGTAGTTCTAGAAATTTTCATACCTGACTCTGTAACATCTCCTTCTACACTACTGATGTCTGACATCACTGCCCACCAACTACTACGCAAATGCTGCATCTGTGCTGTTGTTGAACCTATATGTTGCTTGTTGAAGTTAATGCTTACATTCCATATTTGAGAAGTTGGTTTGTGATGGTTGAGAAATTCTCTCAACCTCTCTTTCTAAATTAGGAATAAGTTGGATCTCAGAAACTCTATTTAATAGAGTAATCTGAATGTAATCAGTGTGTGAGTGTGTTTACACATACACCATTTGTGTATAATATATGAGTGTGTTTAGTAATTGTGTGATTTTTAGCTATTTCTATCATGGTATCAGAGCACAGGATCAGAGGCCTGTGTGTAATTGAGATTGTTGAGTGATTGAATGATCAAGCATTGCAGGTGATTGAATGTGTTGATTGTAGTTGGGATTGCTGATAGCTGCATCACGTGCGCTCAGCTGTAAACGTGTTGGAGTGTAAATTGATTTCCTGCATTGTGTGTAGCATAGAGCCCAGAAGAACAAAGAAGCCTCAGCGTGGAAGGTGGTAACATTAGATTGTTATCTTCTAGTGTTTCGAGTAACCTGCTGTAGGAAACGGCTTGTTCTGACTTGTCTTGGCTACTGGGCATCATTCTGCGTTGCGATGCAGTTCGCAATAGTGGTCAAAGATTTCTGTGAAGATCTCGATCTTCGTGATTAAGTAGTTTTTTTATCTAACCTGTCATTGGTGTAATTAATCGAGCGCTGAGAACAAGAAATTAGGTGGTTGTTGGTGTTGTCAACATCAATTGCAACCAACTCATTATTTCTGTTATGAACATCAAATTGCTCATTTTTTAAATCCAATAGGTCCTCAACACGATAGTGTTGATTTTTTTTCTGTAAAGATAATTGCATTATAAATGTTATTAATTGACTGCATGTGCCCATTAGGCTTAATGCCCAACGGCTTGGCAGATTGAAGCGACCTATGATAATCATGAGCGTGCACATGTTCTTTCTGCTGAATCACTCATGGCTGAAATATTGAACGGCCACATTAAATGCTGTTACTAACGCTACCTATGGATGTGATGATTCTCGTGGCCAGCAATAATGTAATATTATTTCACGAGGCAGAAAGATTCTGAAAAGAATTCTCTGTAGGCTGCACATCGTTCTTTCAGCTCGATACAATTTTTCTGGTCAGCGAGGTCACAGTATCAAGTCACTTTTGGAAGCTTGCTTTTGTTCTACGCAATTCCAAGGCTGCATTATGTGGGAACTAGATATGTGTCTTTTTTGGGCATAGCCTGTGTGTTTTATTCTACTTATTGAATATATATATATATATATATATATATATATATATATATATATATATATATTTTTTTAAAATCAGATAAAAAGGTCATTTTGTAACATTGATTCTAGATACATTCTGTATCTAGACGGCTTTTCTAGATAACTGGTGAGTACAGTGGTTGGCACCCATGTATCGCGGTGGATGGGAGCTCGTCCATAGAATGACTAGGAGTTCAGCAATTGCAAAATGCAATCAATTGTTTTTGAAGAGATCAAGTGGCAGTAAGGCTCAATATGGATGGTTGTCCAGATAGCATGGCAGTTGCGGATCTAGGGAAAGATCCCTCGTTAGTGGTAGACGTGGAAGTGGTCTCCTAATGAGGTTATGTGACAGATTGGGATGCTGTTCAGTAATTGACTTCGGGAGGTCCTTGATTCGGGAGTTGAGGAAGCGAACTCGGGAATCCAACTTGCCAACTACACCTTTCCGAGGGTTATGAGGCAACTTGATGGAGCATCTACTGATAAGCTTGATTATATTGTTATTTATGAGTAAATTCAATAAATTCATGTAATGTAATCATTAAGGGGGGATGTTGGAGTTAATGCTTACATTCCATATTTGAGAAGTTGGTTTGTGATGGTTGAGAAATTCTCTCAACCTCTCTCTCTAAATTAGGAATAAGTTGGATCTCAGAAACTCTATTTAATAGAGTAATCTGAATGTAATCAGTGTGTGAGTGTGTTTACACATACACCATTTTTGTATAATATATGAGTGTGTTTAGTAATTGTGTGATTTTTAGCTATTTCTATCATTGTTGCCAACTGCATCTACACTGCAACTCTGCTGCTGTTGCAACAAAAAAAATCCAAAATACTGAACCAAGGGTGTTCAGCATGATGCATCTCTTGCTGGAGATCTGACTGTTGCTAGTCTCTTTCCTGAACTTCTGAAGCCTCTGCGCTGCTGTTGAATTTGCACTGTGCCAATTGCACTGCTGCCAACTCCACTCTGCGTTCCTCAGTCTCTGGCGCTCCTAGCCACTGCAAATA
The DNA here is from genome assembly GCA_034641835.2 of Pinus albicaulis. Classification (NCBI taxonomy): domain Eukaryota; kingdom Viridiplantae; phylum Streptophyta; class Pinopsida; order Pinales; family Pinaceae; genus Pinus; species Pinus albicaulis. The sequence continues at coordinate 32,418 of JAXQQM020071167.1, read as the reverse complement.
TCACTCTGGAACTCCTCTGCACCAACTAACGCTGGTCCATCTTACTACTTCTGATATGGGCTCCCGTAGCAAGGTATTGATCCAAGAGGTGGACTCCTCAAGGACCCTGCCCATCTGCAGTTATGTTGAACTACAGTACTAGATTACCCCAACTCTCCCTTGGAGGTATGTGGGAAATCATCACAAACTCCTCCTCCTCGATCCTTGCGGTAGCAGCCTGCAGATCATTATTCTCGTCCTTGTCCTTTTTCTTGAGAGGACACTGCGTAGTGTAGTGACCAAGCTCACGTCTTTCTTCTGCCTCCACTGCTCCTGCTGCCCCTTTGATGCAAGGGCTGCATTCTCCTCCTCCTCCTTGGGCCTCGTCCCACTGCTATTATTGCCATCAAGCTTTCACTTGACTAAGTCTTGCCTCATCTCTTCCTGCTGAAGAGCAGCCCACATCCCTTCCCAATCTGACAACTTTTCTCTGGTCAGGGTACTCTAGACAAAGACTTGTCATTCTTCTGAGACTGAATTTAGGGCCAATCTTACCATCTTCGTGGCCTAAGGCGCTGACCCTACAGTTGCCAACTAATCTCGGACATCCTGAAGCTTTGATAGGAACAGATAGGAACAGATCTATATGTTATCCCTTCTGCATCCTTGTGGATCTCATCTTCTCCTCCAAGTACATCTTCCACTACTCGGAAGACCCCTGGCACAACGCAGCCAATGCATCCCACATCTCCCTGGCAGTCCCTTTGCCAGAAATGTGTGAAACAATGTGATCCATCACTCCGTCGAGGATCAACCTCTTGGCTTTTTCCATATCTTTCTTGTAGACCTTCAATGGATCCGGATCTGCGGGGACAACTACCACATTATCGATAAATGCCTTGAGATTGTGCTCATCTAGAAGGAAGGAGATCCTTGCCTTCCAGATCACATAGTTGGAGGCACCCTCCAAACGATCTTGATCTCTCAGTCCAATTGCTGCCATTTCACCTAAACAAATGTCGAATGCAGCCTCTAACCCTTTGCGCAGCTGGCTCTACGCACTCCCTGCTAGAGTGAGCAAAATAAATCTCAGTTACTGCTGCTTTTGCGTGGGAAATTAGAATTTCTTGGGCAATAAATTCTCTGAGGTCAGAATTCCCTCAGTATGCTCTTCTTTCCTTTTTTTGATGCTTTTCTGCACTAGCAAGATGCTGCAGAAAATCTGCGTCCCAGCTAAAGACTGCTTTGCGCTGAAGCTGTTGTGCTGCTCCCTCTGTCCCTGGCAGATTTCGATCTAGAAATATTTCTCTCTGTCGACTAACTCAGAGATATATTTTTCCACAAAAATCCCGCCCTCCTAGCACTGAACTGTGCAGTCTCTCTGGGGTTTCGATCTGTTGCCTACGCAACTCTTCAATCTCCCTCTTCTGCTTAGCGCTGGGCTCTCCGGTTCTGCTCTCTTGTTTCACCTGCGCTCTGATACCATGTGAAAATTCATAATCCCGAATCCCTACAGTCTACTACAACAATCTGATATTAATTCTGCTACTTGTTAATTCCATGCAAGTTATTTGCTGTGTTAAACTGTAAATATCAAAGTAAATACAACTGCAACCTTCACTAATTAAATTATATGCGGAAACAAGAACTGAGCAAGAAGAAATAAACACACACACAATTGCAACCGTTATTTTTGGACTAAGTCCTCAGAAAAACCCAATGCGAGAAAACCGGTGCAGCAACTGAGGGTTTGTATTATTAAGCAGTAGTTTTGAATACAATCTTGGATGCCTTACTGGCTATCCAATACAGAGAATTTGAATGGCAGAAAAATTAGTGAGAAATACCTCACACTATCACTGTTGATCTGGCACTGATCCAACCTTGAAATGGCTAGTCGCAAGCTGCCACTGGGCAGTCACTGCACTGCTCTGCGTCACAACTAATAGGGACTGCATCACTCCCTCTGGTTGATCAATCTGCTAGCTGGATGCTCGATCTTCTGGCCCTCTAGTCTCACACCCCGGCTCTCGGCACTGGATCTGATCTGATCCTCAGCAAATTTGTGGATCTCCTCACAGGCTTGGCACTACCTCCGCGTGGCTCTGCGTTGCCCAATGTGGCTCTTATGTTGCCTCTTCTGGATCTCTCTCTGCCTTCTCTGTGTTGTATCCCCCGCTTAGGAAATATCCAATCGGAAAACTATCTCTATCAGAGCTAGAACGCTGAAAGACAATCTTGGAACCACGGAAGGGTTTCTACAAGATCACTAGGCTAGGTTCATCTGTGATCTGTCGGAATCACGATTGCTGTTAGACCAAAACCCGCAGGCTTTAGTATTCGCTATAATCGCCAGAGTTAGGATCCATGAGAGGCGGTTAGTCCATGTTGCGAAACACATGGGGAGCGTTGAACCCAATGTCCAACAATCTCCTCTCCAACGTGAGTCGGGTGAGTTTCGAACTCGAGACCTGTCGCTCTGATACCAATTGTTGTAATCAAGATTGTCGTTAGACCAAAACCCGCAGGCTTTAGTCTCCACTACAATCGCCAGAGTTAGGATCCACAAGAGGTGGTTAGTCCATGTCACGAAACACATGGGGAGCGTTGAACCCAATGTCCAACATGATCGTGCCAAGGCTAGAATTTTTTTTGGGGTTGAGAACGTAGGATGTACACTATACGACGTGATCAACTGAAGAAGAAAAAAAAGAGAAATTTTATTAGGAAGCTGCCTAGCCATTTTTTTTGAAAAAAATAAAAAAAGGGGCATGGAATGGCTAACAACTTAGCCGTGAGTGGTCGAAAAGGGTATCAACCACCCATCCAACATTCGCCAACAATCACCACGCAGGTTTCGCATGAAAGGATTGAATTGTCAAGTTGCTTGGGGGGTTGATTGAGAAATTGCGAGTGGATCGAAATAGATTGTCACCTTGTAGAGGAGGTCAATTGGGTTGTGGAAGGAAGCTGCGTAGGTAGCGGAAGCGCTAATTGAGGATACCATTGCCACAGGGAGCTTACTGCCACAAGAAGCCACAAGAGTGGATGGTGACGTGCTTGTACGCAACACAAGCAGGTTGACAACTGGGAGCAGCAATGATACAACCAAGCAGAGTTGGTCGAGGTGGATGACAAGGTGTCAAAGACAATATGCATGTTGAGACCCAACCACTTGAGAAATCACCATAATTGCTAGCGCACAGGGTGCAACAGTGGTCGACTAGGTCAAGGCCATGGGGTTGATGTCCTGCCAACAACCCAACCAGAGTTAGCCATTGCTAGACCAGGCGACTAGTTGCACCAGTCGCAGAGGTGAGGATATCGATGGATCGGGTATGAGGGTGAAAAATAGAAACGACATTAGGCCATATAGGGATAAATACAACCGCTATAGATAGTTGTGGGTTAAGTCACCTGATACGGGGATACGGGGACACGGGGATACGAGGATTCGATGAATCGGGTACGGGTACGGTGACCCCCGGACAGGATACTTCTGGGATACAATACGTTATATATTATTTTATTAAAAATATATATATATATATATATTTTTTTTTTAATATATATATATATATATATATATATATAATTAAAAATTAGATATTTTTTGCACAAATTCATACAAAATTCATTGATTTAAACATATATATTAGATACTCATGAGTCATACATCATCATTGATACTATAATACAAATTACAATGATACATTGAGACACCATACATGATACAATCGTCAAATTTACTCAGAAAGACAAGATTGAAGATAGTAAGATACTGTAGTTTTTTCATTAAGTCATCAGAATCAAAATGTGTTACATAAGAACACTGCTAATGGCAAATAGAAATAGAAAATACAAAATCAACTACAGTCTACAAGACTACAAGCCTGAAGCCTCAATGAGTCAGAGTCATCAATCCTCATAATCAGCATCACTGTCGAAATCCTGATCATCATGCTCACCACTGCTCTCCTCTGCCTCTGATGCATCCTCCTCCTCTATCATCTCTGCATCTGCTGGAGTGGAGGATGACCCCTCTAATCCATCATCAAATTTGACAGGCTCTAGCATTGGCGCATTGAGATCCAAGTTGGCCAATGCCAACTCAACACCGCTGTCCAGACCCATATCATCAGGAAAGACATCCCACATCTTTGTCTTTCCCTTCAACCACTCCTCCCTTTGCCTGTAGATGAGACAAAGGTTGGTGTGCACATACACCATTGTCTCTGCCCTGGACTGCTCAAGCCTGCTCCTCTTCACACTATACAAATTCCCATATGTGCTCCAATTCCTCTCGCAACAAGAGGATGAAGTCACCTGAGAGAGGAGCCTCATGGCTAACTGCTGTAGAGAAGGGCTTGTTGCCCCATGAGTTGCCCACCAAGAATGGGGCTTCTTAGCCCCCCTGTCTCGAATCAAATCATACCCTCCAAATCGCCCCCTGCCAGTGGAAAAATCTGCAAAGGCATCCTCCACCTCATCGAGGGATGCCCTATCCTGAAAAATCCTCCTCAATGCATCTTTCCTCCCCTGTGATATTTCAGCATCCATGTGAGGAGGGAATCTACAGGAAGGTCCACCATTCAGCCACTCATGGTTGTAGTATTTTGGGTTCAAGGAGTGAGCCAAACAATGTAAAGGTGTGCAATTCTTGTCCCATCTGCTGGCAAGAATATCCTGTATGACGGTGAAGGCCTCAGGTGATGTCTCATACTCTGGGCACTGACTCTGTAAAATAATGGTCCTCACAGACTCAATCATGGAATCCCGTCCCTCATAAACCTCTCCTAGGTTGGGTTGGTCTGTATCTGCAAATCTGAGCAAGGAAATGATAGGCTCCATGATTTGAATAATTAGATCTACCTTCTCCCACCATATATCATCCAACACTATGTCCTTCACCTTCTTTGAGGCTGCTTGATCTGTCTTTCTCCAAAAAGACCAAAACTCTGAAATAACCATAGACCCAAGAGCGGTCTTGACCTCCCTCAACCTCTTCAACATGATGAATGAAGAGGCAAATCGTGTATCTGCAATCTTCAACAATGATAGATTGCTGTACTCCTTGTAGATAGTGAGGGCATTTGTATGGTTTGTTACAAAGTTGCGGATATGTCGTGCATCCTCAATAGTGGCTCCAATCCAAAGCACATTAGAAGCAATAGATTTCAGTGCCAAGTTCAATGAATGGACAATGCAAGGTGTCCAAAATACTTGTGGATATTTTGCTTCCACAATCATGCCAGCAGCCTTGCAAACAGGTGCATTATCTGTAATGATTTGCACACAACAATCCACACCTACACTTTCAATAACTTTGAGAAATAACTAACCCATATATTGTGCATCCTTGTACTCTCCCAGTGCATCCACTGCTTTCAAGAAAACTGCACCATTCGTGGATGACACCATGAAGTTAATGAGTGGGTGGCGTGCTGGATTTGTCCATCCATCAGAAACAATGCTAACCCTAGATGTTGGCCATGCTGACTTAATAGGCTCAAGCATTTTGTCCACCTCTTTCTTTGCCTTTGTCCACAATGTGGTTCTGAGCTTCTCTGACCCAGGAGGCACATACCCTGATGGAGCCCCATGACAAAGAGCTCGACACATCTCAATAAATAGAGGTGACCGTGCAACATTAAAGGATATGAAGTTCTGATAGAAAAAAAATGCAATGGTGAGATCAAGCTCTTCCTCTTTCTCTTTTGGAAAATCTTGTCCATTGGACCAACTGCAGTTGCCTTTCTCTTTGCTAATTCTCCCCTGCTAGAAGTCTCAAAAGGGAACTTGCTGTTGCTTTTCCTCAAGAATGGAAGGGGGTCATCAGTCTTGGATTTTTTTGATTTTTCTACCACATTTGCCTCACCAATACTCGCCTCTTTCTCCAATTTCTTCCTATCTGGCAATTCAATTGTTGTACAACATTTAACGCCACAACCTGGAATACCCAACAAATGAGCTTTCACACGGAAATATGTGCCATTGAAATGGCCATTGCAAAAATTGCATTTCCATGAACAATTTCCTCCTCCCTTTTTTGTTGCCCCTTCCTCTCTTGTCGCATATTTCCACAATGGGTATTTGGGGTCAAAAATTTGTTTTCCCTGCACATTTGAAGCTACTGTTGCAGCCCCACTTCCAATGGATGGAATACTTGCAGACCCTGATGAAAGAGGGACAGGAGGGGCATCTCCAATGGAGACATTCTTCCCCTTTCTTTGCCCCTGTCTTGCTGCCTTTGATTGAGCCATGAATACTGTAAAAAATAAACAAAAACAACTAAATATATATAGAACATATGCACATGCAAACACTAACAACAAACTAAATGCAAAATATAGAGGGACAATGCACTTACCGGATGCTTGAATCTCTTCGAAAGAACTCCCTTTCTCCTTGCACGCACTTGCTCCTTGCTCACACTAGCTCTCCTTCTTAATTCACAAATGAAATGGATGACAAAATAAAGAGGAAAATCGTACCAATAGAATGTTCTTATCACCGACAATTGAATTAACAATTAAAACAAATATTCAACACAATATAGGATAAATACATAGCCAACACATACCGCAGATCAACAGATAGAAGAACACCATGAACTGAACCCCAAAGTCTTTCTATTACGATAAAAAAATGTTCCCAGCAGAGCAATAACTCAGTACCAACGTTACAAAATCACTACATCCAAAGATGGGAAATAGAAGCTAAATGACTTCTTTATATAGAGAAAACCCCTCCAAGTGGAAAGTAACTGCTAGTTGGCTTGATCCTCGTCAAAATAATCTCGACTGTCGAAAATAACTTGATCATTTTTTAATCTTCACCGTCAAATTTTTATTTTTGAAGAAAAATTCGAAATTTTCTTAAAAACCATTTTTTGTTAATCCAAAAATAAACATTTTGGACTAATTTCCTAAAAAAATTGACTTTGACTTGAGCACTAAGGTCCAAGGGCTCAAATTTTCTTAAAATATCCATTTTCCCTTCATGGAGGACCTCCAAAAATTGACTTCTTTTTGATCTGCAAATTTTTTATTATTTTCCAGTTGGAGAGAAATTAATCTTTATAATTATTTTTTGACTCAAAATTAATTAATTTTCTGATTAGGATTTTTAGTTAATTTAATCAGAAAAATTAATTAATTGACTATAGAGGGGATTAATAATTTTTTCCACCCTCAAATATTTTAGCCATGGTTTTTGCACCAAAATATTTTTATATCAAAATAATTACAAATTCAACCTTTGAAAGGGGAAAACACCTTTAGACATAGACTTTCAATAATTTATCAAATTCTGCGACACAATATGATCTATATGAAACCAAGTGTGCTTATAATAAAATAATCTAGCCATGGTTTTTGATTGTGAGGGACTCTGCACTAAAATTATTCCTAAACACTTTTACAATAGACTCGATAAACACTAGGACTCACCTAAGACCTTGTCAACGAATTCCACCCTAGCTTTGGGGTTTAAGTTGAAAGAAAAACTTTGCCGATTAGGCTTGTTTACAAACACACTTGATTCGGGGAGTTAAACTTCCTAGGATGAAATCCTTTGCCAAAATCAGAGGCTTACGTAGGTGTTGTTACATAATTAAATGGCCATACTAGCATCATTTACAATAAAACTTGCAGAAATTGGGTTTATAATGACATATTCATACTAATGGATGACTTTGATCTTAGAAATTTTTTCTCGATTTGCTTGCACACTACTTCCTCGGACTGTTGACAAAATTGTGGGTAACAAAATGCAGGGTCTACAACGTTATTATCCCACCCCTATGCATTGGATTGGGAGAGGTGGAGTTGTCTAGAGAGACCATAGGGGATGACCAGGTCAGCAAGACTGAGCGACATGAGCTGAGTATGAGTGAGGAGTTAGGCCACTCAGGTGTACCTAGGTGGATGAGGAGGTGTAGATCACATCGCAGTGGGTGTACTAGCAGAATGGTGGATGCATGGACACATAAGAGATGCCCTATGGTACATGGTGGCACGACATTGAGCATTGGTATCCAATGGTGCATGGAGTTGTGCCGCAAAGTTCAGTGCTATGCAAAGGAGTGCAGGGGTATGTATTTGTGTGCAGTAGAGCATGATGATGCACAACAAGTTGTTCGAGTGTTGCCACTAGAGAGATCTCCTGATAGGGGCATCAGGTGTTGATATTTTGGGTAGCATCAAATGTGCTCTAGCTTCGAAACTTTGTGGAGAGGCTAGAACACATGAGATCTCCAAGACCTAGAAATCGTTTAGAGAAGTTCCACCCGGAACCTAAGTATTCACAATATTAATTATTTTAATGGAGACCCTAAGTCTAACTTAGGGAAATTAAACAATTAAAGTGAATTAATTTAGACATGTGGGTGAGAATGTTCTAAGTGACGTGGATCAAGTCTTTTCTAATATTAGCCGTCGATTAGAGATTAGATTACGACCGCTGAATGTTCAATGAGAAAAGTATTAAAGAAGGCTTGGGGTCAGTTGGAGAACACACACATAGTGATAACACTTGACCTAAGTCGAAATTCTGGGGCATGGTTTGCTGAGATATTTTTGAGTAAGCTTGCAGTGTTGGTGAGGGCAGATTGACAAGGGATTATTCAAATCCGAGGCCGAGAATACATAGGCAGAGAGGCAGATCTGTACCAGGCAACGCAGAAACCGAGAAGGAGGGACGTAACTCAGCCAAGCTCACGCGGAGGCAACACAGAGCCTGACGTAGGCCCTTCAAGGTGACGTAGAGGCAACGTTGAGCCCATAGGGGTGACACAAGAGCAACCTGTTCTGCGTAGAGGCTCTAGCAGGGACGCAGAGCTGACACAGTGTTGGGAGAGGCAGCGCTGGGGTTTCCAGTGGGCCAGAAAGGGCTCGTATTCAACATTTCTAGAAGGTGTGAAGCCTTAGTTGAATCAGCCATATTTTTTGTCTTCGAGTGATAGAGGTACATCTGCCGTGATTTCTCTTTTGGGAAAACCACTATTAGTGCCCTTGATTGTATTCAGATATTTTGCATAATAATAAAACCCTAAGAGTTTCTTCACCAGTTTTCCGCATTGGGCTTTTCCGGGGACTTTGTCCAAAAAATATTGTCCTTTGTCATATATGCTTTATGCTTCAGTACTTGATCCATATGTATGTGTAGATCTGCAGTGTGTTTACTTTGCTATTTTCTGAATATTTCCGAAAATAACATGTATAATTAAAAGCACAAGTAGGAGAAATAAACCAGATTTTTGCAGTAGAAATTTCTGTTAAGTAGTTTCAGAAATTTTCACATCAGGCACACCATTGGGTTTGAACTTTGGTACACCTAGGTTTGGAGAGCGAGATGATCATAGGGCCAATCGTGAGCTTCAATACATCACTCTCCAACATTGCACAATGACACAGGGGACTTGGATATCGTCTCTCGGTGTTGTCATCATGGGCAACAAGACCCAAGAGGATCATCTGAGACAGTTGGACGGGACACGGTGCATCGGGAGAGAGGCTTTCCAGCTGTGGCATATGGTCATGGTGCGAGTTGGTAGATGCATGCTTGGGGGTAGTCCGATCTTTTGCAAAGGTAGCACTTGCACTACCCTTGAGCCCACACTTAGAGAGATGCATGACCCCCTTTTGGAGAGACATTTCGAGGTGTCTCAGGAGCATCTACAGCCGTTGGTCGACCTTACTTATAGGCGGATGTTTAGACTCTAGGCAGTATTAGGGAGTGCTTTCAAGAGGCAGAGCGACAAATCCCACTGTGTGGTATGGCCGACGCAGGGAAGTTTCGCATGCACCATATTGGTTTGTGATGTATGGAGTCCATATATTGATTGCATGTAGGGACCTGAGACATGGTATAGGTTGGTGCCAACAGTTGTCAGGGCTATGTCGCAACTATTTTGGCTGTGGACCCAGGGATTTGGTTGGTTGATTAGACACTTTCTTTCGTGATGAGCGAGATCAGGATAAAGGATGAGCTAGCTCACACTTGGTTTGACATGTAGGGGAGCGTCGAGCCCTTTGTCGCATGGTAACGCTGGTTTTCCTTGTTACTGCTACGGATCAGGGTGAGTGTTGGATGGGTAGGCCGTGATATCTTGGGGATGCTTAGGCTAGATGCGTTGGGACTATATAGATATTTTGCGCATGATGGGTAGATCGTCATGGTCAGAGTTGCGCAACGACAATATGGTGGCACCCTTTTTAGACTAGCATGGGATCCGGGCATCACAGGACTTGGCAGTACAACTATCCTTGGGGATGTGCTGATTTCTAAAGGGGAAGATCATTTAGATCTTCCATTGGGCTTTCATGACTTGTTGATGGCATGGGGGACTTCATCAACATGGTAGGTTTGTCAGCAAGAGGATATCAGGGGAAGCCCATGCGGGCGAGACTTCATCCCCACAGTGATTGGGTTGGATCTTCAGGAGTTTATGCTTGGAATCTCGAATATTTTGCAGCGAGTTTGTTGGGCTGTGACACAGGGATTTGAGGAGCCATTAGAGGAAATTTCAGTACTAAAAGTGGCCTCTTAAGGAACAGTCAAAAAATTAATAAAAAATGCCCTGTAGAAATTTTTTTAATATTATTTTACTTTTATCTATGTTCCACAATATTTATTAGCACAAGTTTTAATAATTTTTTTTAATATATTATTTCTAATTTTTTTATTTTATCGAAATACCTCAATATATGACACTTTATTAAAATAATTGTCTATATATATATTTAAATTTAACTGTCTATATTTATATTTTATATTTAACTGTCTCTATATATTTCATATTTAACTATTTTTTTGGTGTTATTTTAACGACATTGTCTACCGAAGCCACAATTTTGCCTGGAATATATATTTTTTTTTGCCAAAATATGTTATTTTGTCATTTCTAGAATATGTTTTTTAACTATTCAAGTATTTTTTAACTATTTAACTATTTTATATTTAATTATATTTAACTATTTAAATATTTTATATTTAACTATATATTTTATATTTTTGACCAGAATCCAGTAATTTGTCCTTTTTGAAATACGTTTTTTAACTATTTTATATCTATTTAATTATTTTATATTTAACTATATATTTTATATTTTTGGCCAGACTCTAGTACTTTGTCCTTTCTGGAATACGTTTTTTAACTATATAACTATTTTATATTTAACTATAACTATATTTGTTTTTTAACTATTTAACTTTTTTTCCACAGGAAAAATCGTAGCTTTTATTAATGAAAATAAAAGTTACATGTTGTATATGCTAAGTGCATATGCGAATCAGCATGTAGCTACCATATAGATAACTGAGAGTAGCAAGAAATAACTAATAAGGAGTCTGATGGGTATAGATACAATAAATAACTATAATAAAAAAAGAAAAAATAAAACAACTGCTGTCTCTAATGGGGCCCATCCCCCCTCTAGTGATCAGGATCAAATGGTCTGTGAAAGAACTGATAATAAGCGTGCTCATTCTGCTCCTGTACCTCCATGTGAGCAGTCAATAGGTGCGTCGCCTCCTTGGAAAGAGGGTCAGAAATTGTGTTCCTCTCCCTGTAAATGTACCGACATGAAATAGGATCAAAATGGGATTTGAGCAGTAGCGTTTCAGCCAAAATATTCTGCAGTGTGTGTATGTGACTTCTCGTCTGTACGTTAAACCAGTCAATGACAATTTTGGAGTCACCGAATATTTGTAGTGCATGGATATTTTTAGTGATGACAAATTGAAGGAGGTACAAAAGGCAGGAGAGGTCAACAAAATTGTTGGTGCCTCTTCCAAGAATAAATCCACCACCACAACCATGAGTCTGTGCAGAACCATCAAAATAGGCCCAAGGGGTGGAGTAATCAATGATCTCAAGGGATATAACATGGGGGGTGGGGGAGGGGGATCATCGGGGATAATGTGATATATGGAGATGAAGTGGGCAACAGATGAGGGCCAATGATGAGGGATGTCGTGAAATATGGTCTGATTAAGGGCCATCCAGATGCTCCAACAGATTAGAATAGGTAAATTCTGTAGCTTGAGGGGAGTAGCCACATTCCACCAATGTTCCCATGCATCAATAAGGGTGTTCCCTTCCCAACGATGATTATGATTGATGGAAGAGTGAATAATCATCCAGATTTCAAGGGTAGCATAAAAATGAAGGAATAGATGCAAAGCATCTTCATCTGCCTCTTTGCAGAGTGGACATCGGTGAGTTCTTTTCTGTAAATTGGCCCCGGTTGGAATATTATCAGTGAGGATACACCACATGAGGAGCCTTGCTTTGGCAAGCCCTTTAAGTTTCCAGAGATTGTGCCACCAAGGAATCAGAGGTTCAGGCCTATATGCACGATATATATGAGAGTATCCATCTTTGGGCGAGTACAAACCCTGTTTTGATATGGTCCATATAACTTCATCCTCCCGATCCAACAATTTGACACAGGTTTCTCTTAAGGCATCTAGATAAGTTGACCAAATCTCATTCCATTGTGGGTGAATCTGTAATGCTCGATGGTCAAGCCAACCTTGTGAGAAGAGTGTGAAACTACGGTCAAGCGATAAATATATATTATTAATGATGAAAAGATGAGATGAGTACAATGAGGGATCGCCTGGGCTTTAAATATAGCCTCAAGGTGTCCCTTGGTGAAGAGGCATGATCTTTGATCATGCCTTTTCAGTTAATAACCTAAGATAACTAATCTAACTAATAATTAATAAAATATTCATAACATTGCCCCTCTCTTAAAGATGCTTTGGTCCTCAAAGCATATGTAATCGATGGACAACGTTGACGAATGTCTGGTTTCCGCGAGCGGCGAGCTCTTGCTTCCCATATTTTAAAAAGGTCATGGAGCATATTCTCGAGTTCAGTCTGTTGTTAATCTGGATAGTGAAAATATCTGATATCGACAGGGTCGGATCCTGTCTTGATTTCTGGAGACTCTTCATGGCTCCCTTTTGAAGATAACATTTCTAACTGCTGACATTGTACTGTAGATACGACTTGATTTCCTGGGGCTTGGAATCCATACAACTTGTATTTCTGCCCTTTCCACTTAAAACTTATAAACTGCTTCTGATGGTTGGCAGAATAAGTACCTAGCGTTCGTAGCCATTGAATTCCTAAGACCACATCTACTCCTCGTAATGGAACGTTGTAGAACGGAGATTCTAAATGAAAGTCTTTAATCTGCAACTTGACTTTATGGCATTTTCCTACTTGTTCAATCTTCTTACCGTCGGCCACCATTACCTTCATATTAGGCATGGGAAAAGCGAAGAGGTTGAGTCTTTTGGCCATGGTGGAATCTAGAAAATTGTGCGTGCTGCCTGTGTCTATTAGGACCATTACATTGTTGTTCTTAATGTGTCCTCTTAACCTTAGGGTTTGAGGTTGTAATATGCCTGTCATAGCCGATAAGGACACTTGCGGAATAGTTTCGCCCTCCACTTCTGGAGAGAACTCTAAATTGTCTTCTAACCCTTCTATACACGAATCAGTACTGTTAGTGTCGTTAGATGCTTCACAGCTGTATAGATTTTTTGATTTTCCATTAGCACATCTGTGCTTAGGGTCCCAGTTTTCACCGCAACGTTTGCACTTGCCCTCTCGTATTCTTTGTTTTTCTAGACTAGATTTTTCGTCTTCACGAGGATGGACAGGGACATATGTTGTGTCAACTACATTTTCAGATTGAGGAAACCGTTGTCTCGAATATACTTTTTCTGGTTTTGATAATCTTTCCAATTTCTTTTCAGCAGCTTTTGCTTTTTGCCTTGCTACTTCTACAGACGTGATTTCGTGTAGTTCTAGTTCTTCTTGAATGTGGACTTTAAGTCCTGAGATGTAAGACTGGATTAGACGAGATTCCGACAATCCGGGTACTCGTGTTGCCAAAGTCTCCCATTCTCGCGTGTACTCATCCACATCTCCTTTTTGGCGTAATTTGATAAAGGTTGAAAAAAACTTTTCTTCTTTTATGCCTTGAAACCTTTTGAAGAACGCATCCTTAAATTTCCTCCAACTCATAGCGAGCGTCGTCTTTTTCCACCACATATACCAATTATATGCTTCTCCTTCCATTTTCATGGAAGCATGTTTAATTTTTTCATCATCACTAGTAATGTCATAAATTTCAAAATATTCTTCTGCCTTATTAAGCCACGCAACACTATTCTTTTCATTACCATCAAATTTGGGTAGGTCAATCTTGGCTTTGCGCTGATATGCTAATGGTGGAACAAGAAGGGGATATTGATTAGCGAATGCATTCCAGAGTTGCTTGTTTTGAAAATCTGCATTACTATCTTCTTGATGATGTGGGGAGTCGGTTTTTTCCTGATGCTCGTCCGAGTTCCCTGAATCTGCGGTACTGTTTTGTTGATTTGGTTCCCTGTTAGGAGATGTTGGGGATTGTGTCTGACCCAACTTATCTATTTTATCATTTAGTTTGTTGAAAATTTCTTTCATTGTTTCTGTGGTCTCGTGATGATTTAACCACATTTGTCTTTCTATGCGATTTGTTGTATCATTGATTTTTTTTATGTCGTTGGAGTGCCCTGAAACTGTACCTTCCAGATTGACTAATCTTTTTCCGAATTCTTCGGAATTGTTAGTGATTTGCTTCTCAAGATCTCCCAATTTCTTCTAAAATTCCGCCATCGACATTGACGAAGACATCGAGCGTGTATGCGGTGGGGAATATCTTTCTGCCAGTTTCTCCTCTTTTTTCTTTTAAAATTAATTAATTTATTTAATTAATTAATTAATTAATAAATAATAAATTTTTTTTTTTTTTTAAATTAATTAATTAATTAATATTTGATTAATTAATTAATTAATAATTTTTTTTTTTAAACTATATAATTATTATATATATATAATTTTTAATTAAAAATTATATTATATATATAATTTAATTATATAATTTTTTTTTTTTTAATAATTAATTTTTATATAAATTTAATTTTGAATTAAAGTTTATATAAAAATTAAATTATAATCATATATATATATATATATATTTATTATATATATGACTATCCGACCATAGAAATACCCGTCCGCTTAAAAAACGATGTCACAACCCCTGTTCTTTTAACAACGAGGCGTATCACGAGACGTATAACCGTATGCTGTGCTTAAAAACGATATCAATGGAATTTAACCGTGCCGTTCCGTTTTTAAGGCACGCCGTTTTCCGGGAGACAGGTGGACAATCCAACGCACAGAATTTAAAACCCCCCCACTCGTGAAGGATGACGGTGCAGTGACGGTGTGTAAATCGTTTTTTAGTGTGCCGGTTCCGTTTGAACAGTCACGCTGCTCCGAAAACGTTGCGTTGTTTCACGTTTGACCCTGTTCCGAATTAAACTTTGGTCGCCCTGTTCCGATTTAAACGAGTCACGTTTCTTTAAAACAAATCGATGTCGTTTAACTCAGATTCTTATGATTTAATAAATCGATATTTAAACGATGCCGCTGTAAAAACTCTGTAAACCCGCTCACGATTTTTTTAAACGCTGTGTCGTATATATATATTTTTTTTAAAACTATGTTCGTATTTTGCTGTCGTTGACCACTGTTTTTTTTTATTAATATCTGACAGAGGTTTGCACAGGAATTAAAGACGGAGAGTAATTTATCGTTGTTGATAAATTCAGAACGGCAACGATGGTAAATGGTAGACGCTGTATAAACTGATGGATAGTTGCTGTCGTTTGTTTGGTGTGGTATATTGCTATCGTTGACCAGGTTACGAGTACCCGATTTGCTGAATGTGGAGTGTGTGGACAAAGAAATGGTATACGTTGTAGTGTGTGGACAGAGAAATGGTATATGCGTTGACTGTTTTATAAAAAAAAAAATTATGTGAGGGAATTGGGTAAACGCAGAGCAGGAGTGAGGGACAGGTCGGGTAGTGAAAGGTTTAACGTAGGGAATGAAGGCAGCGGGGTGGGGAATGAAGTGTACAATTCTGTACTTGGTTTCTTAAAAAAAAATTCTGAAATTTCCGTCGAAATTCTTTAAGCTGATGATCACACAGATCCAAAGAGCGATGGCTCTGATACCAATGGAGTATAAAAACTCTGGTAAACTTGATAAATATATATTATTAATGATGAAAAGATAAGAGATGATTACAAATGAGGGATCGCCTGGGCTTTAAATATAGCCTCAAGGTGTCCCTTGGTGAAGAGGCATGATCTTTGGATCATGCCCTTTCAGTTAATAAACCTAATATAACTATATCTAACTAATAATTAACAAAATATTCATAACAACCTCACTAGACTTGATCCCAGATCAAGTGGTTGGACCATTCCATCCTAGATAGAGACTACGGAAATCTTTGATGCATCCATCAGTCTTTGCTACTAGTCTCTAGCTTTTCCCACCTCACTGACCAAACGAGAGGTACTTCCCATGAGCTCTGAACTCAATGGGTAGGATGCATACGGGGAATAGATAATGAGAGGTGAACCAACTCAATCATCACAACGATGGGGCAGAAGCACACCAACAAGGTTCGTCAAGCCTAACCATGTGGTTGCTTATAGCTTCAAGAAGCTATCCCCAAAGCCCCCAAGAGCTCCCAGAGCTCATCGTCCAACATGACCTACATCATAGGGTCGTTTTATGATACCAAGACTCTCACGGAAGTTTGGGAACTTGACCTTACCCAGGGGCTTTATGAGAATATTTGCGACCTTCTCTTTAGTTCCTATATGATCGAGCCTTACGGCGCCTCGTTATACCATATCCTCGATAAAATGGTATCTGATATCAATATGCTTGGATCGATCATGGAACACGGGATTCTCGGACAAGCGAATCCCACTCTGGTTATCACAGAGTATCATAGTGGTATCTAGCACATGCCCGACCAGCTCACTGAAGAGCTCTCGTAACCAAACTGCTTCACAACAAGCCATACTCGCTGCAATGTATTCGGCCTCCACGGTGCTCAAAGCCACCGACTTCTGATTCCTACTCATCCATGATATCAAAGCAGATCCAAGTGAGAAGCAACATCCCAATGTGCTTTTACGATCCACCACACTGCTAGCCCAATCGACATCAGTATATCCAAGGAGTGTCACATTCTTGGCAGTATATCTCAGCCCATGGTTTATCCTGCCCTGAAGGTATCTCAAAATATTCTTGGCAGCAACCCAGTGAGTGTGATGAGGCTCAACCATATGTTGACTCAAAGTGTTCACTGCAAACATATATCTAGATGGGTGTTTACTAAGAACATCAGGGCCCCTACCAGTTGACAATACTCAGTAGGATTTGCTAACATGGGCCCAGCAGCGCTGCCACTCAACTTCTTAAATTTGAGCTCCATCGATGTCGACACGGACTTACAGTCCACCATACCAAATCTTTCCAGAAGCTTCACAATGTATTTTTCTTGAGAAAGAAAAATCTCGCCAAGTCTCTGCCAGACCTCCAAGCCTAGGAAATAGTGCATCAGTCCTAGGTCCTTCATCTCGAACTCAGCAGTGAGTTCCCTATTGCACTGATGAATGAGAGGGTCAACACCTATCAGGAAGAGGTTTTCCACATACAACACCAGAATTAGAGGCTTCTCTCTATCAACCTTGAAGTAAAGGTTCAGATCAACATTACTATGAGTGAAGCCCAACTTCATCAGGTAGCTATCTATCCTCTCGTACCAAGCTCTGGTTGTTTGCTTCAGCCCATAGAGGGCTTTATTCAACCTACAAACATGGGTGTCCCGATCCTGGACTTCGAACCCCAAAGGTTTCTCCACATACACCTCTTCCTTTATCACACGATGCAGAAATTCGGTCTTCACATCCATCTGATGAAGGCTCCATCCTTGCGTAGCAGCAAGGGCTATGATAGATCGAATGGTAGTATATCGGGCCACAGGTGCAAATATGTCATCATATTCTATGCCTTCCTTTTGAGAGAAGCCATGAGAAACGAGTTTTTCCTTGAAATTTTCAGCACTTACATCAGATCCATGCTTGATCTTGTAGATCCATTTCGAGGTGACAACTGCTTTGTCCTCTGGTCTTGGAACCACATCCCAGACATCATTCTTCATTATGGACTCGTACTCTTCATGCATAACATCCTTCCAGACTTGATACTTTACTACTTCCTCAAAAGATCCAGGCTCAGATTGTATAATAGTACTCATGGCTACTAGATACCCTTGGTATCTACTCGGCTTCTTGCTTTCACGAAATGTCCCCCTTGGGGCCATATGTCCCTTGGCATCATCGAGAGTGCTCTTGAGCCATGATGGTCTCTTCCCCAGTGAAGGAGGTGGATCAATTGGGTCCATCGGTCCTTCAACATCAGGCATCATCTCATCCTTTGTTCCTTCTTGATTTCCAGGCCTTGCTTCATGGTCTTCCTCAGATCTCGAAAGATTGACTACTTTCCTCAGGGAAGCATCTTTGTCAAAAGTGACATCGTGGCATATCTCCACTTCCCTTTGACCAGACACATAGACTCTATAGGCCAGTTTTGCTATAGCCCACAAACATTCCCTTCTTTCCAGAAGCATCCAGCTTGCTCCTCATCTCTTTCGGCACATGAAAATAAACAGGACATCCAAAAACTCTAAAATGTGAGACGTCACGTTTCTTACCAGTGAAAACCTCTTCGGGAGTTTTGGAGTCCAAAGCGGAATGCGGGCATCAGTTTTGTATGTACACAACAGTGTTCACAGCTTCTCCCCACAGAAACTTTAGTAGGCCCTGGTCACATAGCATGGCACGGGCGACTTCCACAATGGTCCTGTTCTTTCGTTCATCAACGCCATTCTGCTCAAGAGTATAAATAGTTGTGGTATCCCTCTTGATGCCAGCTTCTCTGCAAAATTTCTTGAACTCGTTCGTCTCATATTCAGTGCCATTATCAGTCCTCAAAATCTTAATCTTCTTCCCTATTAGATTTTCCACCAAGGATTTGAAGGTACAGAACCACATGAAATCCTCATCCTTCTTTTTCAAGAAGTATATCCAAGTTTTGTGAGATAATTCATCTATGAATATCATGTAATAAGAGCATCCTCCCAAGGATGTCACGGGCAACATACCAGACAGATCAGAATGTACTAATTGCAAGAGGTCAGATGTCTTTGTGACGCTTGAGGGGAAAGGTCCTCTTGTATGCTTTCCTTCGACACAACCCTGATATACACCTTCATGATTATTTGAGAACTTGGGCATCCCCGTCACCACCTTCCTTGCTTTGGGAAGGGCCTTGTAGTGAATGTTTCCAAACCTCCAGTGCCATAGTTCAGTCTGTCGAATAGTATCATATGTCATCGCTCCCAGTGGACTTCCTCCAACCTGGTAGAGTGTATCAACTCTAAACCCAATCATGATAGCTTCCTTAAAGCTCTTCTTCCACATGCGCACCTTTCCATCAGTGAATGCCACATTAAAACCTTTGTCTTCCATGGCCAATATAGACACAAGGTTATTCTTCAAATTTGGTACATATAGTACATCCTGCAAGCGGAGGATTTGACCTTGAGACAAGTGGAAGGTCACAGTCCCTGTCCCTTTCACAGGATATGTGGCATTATCTCCAAGGATAATTTCCAGATTAGTATCCTTCTCAACCATATCAGAGAGTGCTTCCTTGAACCCAGTGATGTGCCTTGAGGCACCACTATTTATCAACCAGACATCCATAGTGTTGGGTGGAGATGCAACAGAGAGGGCAGATAAAAGAATGCATTCATTTCTTTTATCAACAACATTTGATTCCTCATACTTGGAGTTTCTCGACCTTTTGAAAGGTTGACCATTTCTGCTGGAGGGAGCCTTCCTTTTTCCCTTGGACCTATTGTTCCTTTGATTTCCATTGCTCCGGTTGTTGTTGTTGTCATCAACATCGGGAGAATCCTTCTTGAAAGGATATTCTCTAGCATAGTGACCTGGCCTAATACAAGTGTAACACATGCCCTTCTTTCCTTGGGCCCCTGCTCTTCCTTTGTTCTTTGGACCACCAAAGTTCTTTCTAGAATGAGTAGCGTAGGCAACATTTCCTTCATTTTCATACTCCTTCATTCTTGTCTCTTCCTGAAAGCATCTCGATAGTACTTCGTCAAAGTTAGGTATCACATTATTATTTAGAATGGTAGTGTTGAACTCATGCCATTCGAATGGGAGCCCTCCAAGTGCGGTCAGCACCATCTCTCGATCAGCTATTGTCTCCCCAATAGCCAGCGTATTTTTCCTGATCTCGGTCAGCTTTAGAAAGTATGATTAAATAGACTCATCCCTGCCTTTCTTCAGATTCTTCAATTGATTCTTGAAGAATAGTACTTGATTCGCATTGTTAGCCTTGAACATGTTGACCAAATTATCATACATCTCTTTGGATGTGCCCAGCTCAGACATGTAGGCAACTAGAATTTTATGAATTGAGTCCCTGATCATCACCTTTGCTTTGATCTCCCCCTTTATACTTTGTCTTGGGGCAGCAGTTGTAGTGGATGGAGGCTCTTGAATTTTACCCTGCACATAGTCCATGACATATTGGTCTTCCAACATAAGATCCAATGTCATCTTCCAAGCATGGAAGTCATCCTTCCCAATCAATTTGTCATCATCCTGGAAGTCATTGTAATTTGAGGAACCCATCCTCTTCTTCTGTGATTGCTACAAATTAGGGCTTTGTCTTCACCTCAGCGCCAATACCATGTAAATTTATGTAGATGTTCTATGCTTGATGCAACTTTACTTTCTCTTCAATTTCAGACAACAATCACATAAACAATAAAGTAAAATGTTGATAGAACATACCAGTAGATCAACATAACACAAGCCAGAAACAGATAAGTGTGTTGGTGCGTTACGGCGGTCAACAGGATGCTTCAACCAGCAAAGTCTCAATTGGTCAGCTAACTAGCAATGTCACACAACCCTCAGATCAGCCAAACAGTAAACTCAAAAGTCAACCCAGAAAATTCAACGCAAAACAACAGCAAGTAAAAGTCAATGCAACACAGTCTACGGTCAACCTTTGACCTTGGTTATTGTGCCAAAATGTACGGACTGCAGAAATCAAAGTCTATGCCAAAATTCAACTCATTTTGACCATGCGTTGACCAAAGTCAACATTGGTCAAACCTGCGATGGAAAACCTAGCTACAGTGGAAAATGTCTTTGTCCTTCTACCACGCGTGAACCGCAGATTTGTCTCCAAGTAGCTCGAACCAATCAGAAGTGGAGAGAGAAATATGTGTGATGAGGAGATGAGTGAAATGTCCTCCAACGTTGACTTTATTTATATCCATCACTGAGGGTGTGTGACACATTTGCTGGGATACAAAACCTTAAAGGCGACCTGCACATATTTGAATATATTAGAAAATAAATTCAAAATAAATGTTATGCTCATCAGATCAAGATGATCCTTTCGATCGATCTTGCACCTCTCCGAAAGAGGAACCCAATAAAAATATTGGTATCTTCATCTAAGCATCACAACATGGAGTTTGGACCTAGTTGTCCAAATTAACAGTATGTGAACCATATCTCTCATGATGATGCATCACGTAGCCCCTTCGCATCATGTGGTCTCCCTTCCACCAGTCCTCCCATCTTCCATTCCAATGAAGACACTATGGAAGCCATGACCACCTCTGATTTTCCTTGGGATGATATGCATCATCGTGCGTACTTCCTTCCACAGAAGAGTCATGACCAACATGTTGTGGAGTCCAAAGACTACATACATAGTGAGGTTGATCAGTTTACCCCCCTTCCATCGAACTTCGATGCCCTTGATCATCGCATCCCTCATCTTCATTTTCATTTAGATTCCTTTCTGCTTGTCATGCAATTGAATAGCGGGTATCGTGTGAATCACCATGTCATTTTTAGAAGATATTTACGAGTGAAACTCTTAGTGCATGAATTCGAATCCATTCCATTCAATCATGTACCTAGAGCCCAGAATCACTATTTAGATAGCATTGCAAACAATATACTAGATTAGCGATTATCACATGCATTTCACACAAGAAAATAATAAAACAAATGGAAAACCATATACTCGTCATATATAAAAAGATGCATATCCATAGTGTATGTATTCACAAAATCATAAATGTTTGAATTCCACTATAAATACATCAGACATGCCCATAGCATGTTGAAAAAATTAAAATTTGGGGCACCACATGCCTTTACACCTAATCACTATCTGGAGGGTCCTGAGCCAATGGCTCAGCTCCACCAGCTCGCAAATCTCCAATTGCCTTTCCGGTCATCGCCATGCGCCGCATGACCCCTCGCCACTCAGAGGGTAGCCCTATGCATCCCTCGTTGTACTGGTCCTCAAGATCATGCCACCCGTGCTCTGATACATCGGTTAGCATCAGCTCACACCTACGATGGACATCCTCCAACAGAGCCTCATAGTCAAGTGTCTAGTCTCCTGTCGCTCCACTAGATTCTGCAACCCTTGGTGCTACGGGTCGTCCCATTTACCGTGTTGACTTCACCTGTGCTATATATGCATACCAAAAGTCACAAATCAGTACCACATACATATTCTAAAAACTTTAAATGCACCATAATATGTAGCAACTTTCACTTACCATCTGGTCCCCATGCTCGACCTGGTGGAAGTGGCAAGTAAGGGTCCTCATGAAAGTTCATACCATTGTATGGATATTCATCTATGTACAGTGGAAACTAATCCCAATGTGTGAAAAACTCGGGTCGGAACACCCATCTGACTCTCTTGCCTCCTCTCCATAGCAACTGCCCCCAACGGCGCATCCTGGGCTCCTGTGGGCCCACATCCTGGATCTGCACAGGAGGTCGAAGTGTGGGGATCTTCTAAAAAAAGAACGAGCACAACACCGTACAAAAATCATATTCGTGGTTCACCTATCGCTTGCACAGCGACAACTTTCGTTTCACTGACGACAATATCATCTAGGTCCACCCATAGTAGGTCCCACTCAAAACACTCTCTACCAACATCATATGCCCCCCTAGTGTTGTGATGGAACGCCTCGTTGCTCAGGATTCGCAGTACTACTACAGTGACAACCCATGTCTCTAGCCGCTCTATATCACTGAACGGAATGGTTCTGCCCTTAGCACGAGCATTCAATATGGCACTCCATTAACTCTAATATATTCCACCCACGTGATAAAACTGGATGTATATTTACCACCACCCCTAGTGGTCGGAGTCCGGTCAAGAAATAGGGTCTTGGATAGTCAGCCCGATCATGTGCACCTGCACCATAAAGGTCTCACTGTCCAGATCCCAATAGCTTACTATCCTTGATAGTAAGGGCTCACTTGCCCTCCTTAGTGGGTTCTCAACCAACTTGAGAACCCCATATATCGCAAGTGCTCCTTGTACCACCTAATCCCCTTGGATCTCGACCCGAAGAGCATCCAAATCTCTCTCGCGCCAGTTGATCCTCAACTCTGCCATACATGCACAACACCTTCATGTTTTTCATTTCATAGAATGAAAATTGCATAATAAATAATCAAGTCTCAGTCCTCAGCCAAAAATCTAACCAAATCTCCCCTCCAGCTCCAACTCATAACTTTCAGGCTCTGGAACTGTGAACTCGTAGTTTTCTCCTTCAGAAACTCTGACCCAGGTCGCATTACAGGCCCCATAAAGTGTGAGCCAAACATGAGGAGAGATAGGAGTCTCCTACTGAGCCCCGGGAACCTAATCTGAAAAGCTAAACCACTGAAAATGTAGAGTAAGGTTAAACCACCTACCTGCAACTAACAAATATTGATTCCAATGGTCGATTTGTCTGCTACGATCGTCGCAAGATTTAGGGCCTTCTCCTCCTCTCCAAATTCACCACAACTCAACTAGCAAATGAATCAAATTAGAGGGAAATCGCCCTATGATGGAAAAAACCTAAATTTTCCTTTGCGAATTGCGACCAAAACCTAGCTCGGTTTGACGAACCATCAACACCATTGGAAAGCTCTCACTGGGCACTATAATGGGTATCTTTTTGTTTTTGGGAAATTGACACTTCACCAGGAAGCCATTTTTCCAGGAAGGGTCACTTTGCCGCCTCTTAAAACCAAATTTTTTCACTTGCACTGCTTGTACTTGCGGCACCACTTTGCCTTCATACTTGTCAATGCGTGTGTCGATTTTCATGATCGGTAACCATCTTTTGCTCATGTTTTTATGGTCCCCACTAGGCCTATTCTGTGTGGAAATATCATTGAGTCACCCTTGTTCATAGCATCCAAGTTGAGTCATCATCGCATTCATGGAGTCTATCCTGAGTCTCTTTTCCTCTTGTTACAGTATTCCATCCATTTTTGCCTTGTCTCTCTCTCTTGTGTCACTCATTTTAGCCTCCAGTTGTACTACCCCCCATCCCCCCTGGAGTCGAGTCAGTCGTTGCCAGGTCATCCATGCTTTTTATGCTCTGACAAGGGAAGTCATTTGTCTGCTACTCAGTATCCCCTATTCCATCATCATCCCTGGTGTTTTTCCATCAGTCACTTTACTATGATCTCGTGTCTTAGTTTAGGATTCATCATTGCCTCATCTACGACGGACCTCCTTGAGTCGACATCAGCACATTCATTCTAGAAGAGAGCTCTAGAGCGCAGTGTACCTTGGTTCCAGCTTCCATTCTTGTTCGATGCCTCGAATCAGGAAAATGGAATCATCATTTCCCTTTGACTTTGTTGTTTCTCATCCACTCGGCTTCAACTCATTATTGCATGATTGAGATTCGTATACTTGATGGTCCAATGATCCAACATATTATACCAGTGATTCCCAGGTGTGTGTTATATGTTTTCAGACCTCATGAGGGGGTGGCCCTTTAGGTATTCCTCCACATGCTTGGATGACCTCAGATTATGCTACAGCGTCATATGCAGCTTTGCAGGTTTGATTGGTTTGGTTTCCATTCATATTTTTAGAGCCCTTTCCTGTTTAGCAGGGCTTGTTTGGTTTTTATTATGTATCATGTACTCAGATATTATTGTATTCAGTCCTAACTCATATTTCTCCAGACGCAGTATGTATGTGGGATCCATTATATTTTTGTCTAGCCCATTTAATGCCAGCATGTCATGTACCATTTCTCATGTAATTTATTGCTCAGTCTCATATTGTTGTGTCCAATATCATTCTTTGTACTTTCTCATCTCGGCGGGCATAGGGATGCCTCCCCCGCCCCATTAAGAACAGGTACCCCAAAATCAAAAGAGACTTATATCATTTGTAGGTCTCGCCCCCTCAGTGATTGTCCTCTTTCATTTCGCTTCGTCTATGTATCTCTCTCTCTCTCTAACTCCTCTTTGGTGTCTAGTGATTGTGCTCTTACAACGTACTTCAGTCATACAATTAGCTCCTAATGCTCACATGTTGGGGGGGAATCTGTTATCACCAACATTTGGTCATCTAACCATTTACAATTAAATGGATCGAAGTACACCATGTAAGATCAATTTTACCATAGTAAAATTGCTTTCACTATAAGAAATAATTTAATAAACCATATTTTATTAAGTTATTTTTAGTTTAAACAAGAAATCTCATGATGAATAATTAAATAAATCCTTATTTATTTTATTGTCCTCTATGAATAATTAATTAAACCACTGTTTAAATAATATTCCTGGTCATATTTAACCCAATTATGAGAAATAATTAGATAAATCATTATTTTTCTTATTTTTTTCTAGAATTAATTAATTAAATCATTATCTAGTTATTATTCATTGCTAAATTTGACTAAATCACCTAGGAATAATTAAACAAATCATTTATTTGTTTATTATTTCTAAATAAAGGTATTTAACTAATTTAAATATATTTTCCCTCCAACAAAATATAATAAAATATTCCAAGCGGTTAGATCTAGATTTTGGTTAATAATATTTTATTATTCGCCATTATCGACGATAACTGAATATTTTGTTATAAATATAAGGGTTTTTCCGTTCATTCTTCACTTTGATCACTTTCATTGTCGTGTTTTGATCATTCTCATTGTTGTTACTATTTTCTTTGCTTCTTGAGCTCCCATAGAGTTCAACATATTTTGCATTTTCTGCAGCATTGAGAGAGAGAAACTTCTGGATCTGAAGCATTGAGGACAACCAAGAACCCATCCCATTGAGGGGGACTAGTAACTTGTATTAGTTCCCTTTACCAGGTGTTATAATATATTCAGAATTTTTTAAATCTTGTCTTGTCTGTTGGATGCATGGAGCAATTCCTATTTCTCTTTACTGTTTAACTGTTTTTACGTCATAGATATAGTTTTTTGCAGCATTTATTTTAACTATCAATTGTAGATCTAAAGAAGTTAAATAGCTATTTATGTTGTTAGGGATGTTTTCCACACACAACTAAAGTGAGCTCTTTTTGTACACTTGCGTTACAAAGTTACACTAACATTTATCACTATACAAAAAAATCCAAGAAACAAAAGATTCACTCACAAATATATATAATAGGTAGTTTAAACTATAAGATATCATTTTTGGGATTCAAATGTGTTAAGAAATTCATTCATCTATGACCATTTCCATGAGAGGTAGTCACAACTGACTAATTTCTCATGATTTTTGAATAGTCCACTTAGCACTCATTGCATCGGGTGATGCTCACAGGGGTGAAGAAATGGGATTGAAACTAGTGAAATGAATCACATAATGTCAATCATCACTTACGGGGCTTGCACCCGGTAAACAAGACTTCCCAAGAGGTCACCCATTCCATAACTCCTATGGCTCAAACACACTTAACATTGGAGTTTTCCCCAAAATCAAGCTCACTTATCTTGCTACCCCATTTGCAAAACCTTAGCAAGTATTGTGCCTCATGAACCATTCAAGTAGAGATCCCTTTATTCCGTAGTGCACCTGGTAACCAGGACTTTCCGGGAGGTCACCCATCCCAGAACTCCTCTAGCTCAAGCCCCAGAAGTGATGATTGACGTTATGTGATTCATCTCACTAGTTTCAATCCCACTTCTTCACCCCTGTGAGCATCACCCGATACAATGAGTGCTAAGTGGACTTTTCAAATAATCATGAGAAATTAGTCAGTTATGACTACCTCTCATGGAAATGGTCATAAATGAATGAGTTGCTTAACATAGTTGAATCCCAAAAACGATATCTAATATAATGCACTGCAGAAACCCCTCATACTTAGTTTAAACTAATTAAAAGACCCTTGAAGATAACGAAGGGGTTTGTAACCTTTCATCTTACAAATGAGAAGTTATGATGTAGAGGGTTCATTAGTAATTACCAATGCACAGTAGTTCAGATCGTCAAGGGATTTCACTTTATTGGCGTGTAACCAACATCTAATAATTGAAAGGACTAAACCAATTCTCCATACCCAATGGTATTTCAAAAGGATTTCTCTGCAAATACCTTGAACATCATGAACTAACTTAGTTACAAGAGTTTATAACGAAATCTGTTTTAATTAATTTAAGAAAAACAATGAAAGAAAAAAATGTATCATTGTAAATTATGAAAACTGGAACAAACAACGAAAATTTATGAGAGTTTTAAGTTTTGGATGGTTCAAAGAGGTATGTTGTTCTAACGTATGAACCACTAGTTTGAAAATACCAAAAGAAAATATGCTAATAGCAGTGTTTACGCACTATTGGACATTGGAAAACCATGCATGGGGATGGTGGATGTGGCGGGGTCAATGAAAATGGTCATGCGGACATGGAGAAATGGTGGGACAATGCAGGGTGGCGGAAAAACACAGTGAAACGATGGAGGATGGACTGGTGAAAGTTTTTAACGTAAAACATTGAAATTTGACTAATGAATGAAATATATAAGGGCGAAGGAAAAATACGACAAACACGTGGAACGGTGACGGGGCGGAAGACACGTGTCGATGGTGGGGAGGTAGGTGATCTGGACCGTCCGATCTCAAGACGAGATCGACGGCTGAAAATGCGTTGGAGGGCGATGAACGGTGGGCTAGGGGTACGATTTCCCCGTGCTAACTCGCGAGAAACTTTGTGGAGCGATCGCCGTTGGATGGGTCGCTCTAGATCGGACGGCTCACGTGCATATCGTGCCGGATCTTCTGCCGAACTATAACACGCAATGAGTGGCGGTTTTCAAGCAGTGCTCAGTGACGCGTGTCACGTGATGAATGGCATCACTCCAAAATGAGAAATACCGCCCACCTTTGAAAGGCGGTGCGATATAAACCAGCGGGTTTTGTACAGTGAGCGGGTGCACTATGGATCGTTGATTTTGCAGGTTGATCGGACGGTGGACGGGGTGGGCCACGGGCGCGATGGAGCCTTGTGAATGTCGTCTGATCTGTACAGATCGACGGATAATACTGCGCCCAATATATATATGTGATAAGCGCCTTCATGGCTAGCACTCGGTTTCGACTTTCGGTCATGTGGAGAAAAAGGTGCAGGGGCTAGGGCCGAAAAGTGCTAGGCCTTAAATATATTATAATGTGGGATTTCGGCCCTTTTATGCAGTTTTGAGGCTGGGAGAAGGTAACGATGAGCAGAAAACAAATTTATCAGGGGAAAAAGAGGGGGTTTGAAAGTTTTAAGTGAGATTGCTTGTCAGAATTTAACAGGGGGATGACATGATCAACATTGGCTACATGTGGGGACGACACATTCATCCCTGGGCGTGTCGAGAACTTTGCAGACCACCTACATCATCAATTTTTATAGACAGAAAAAATAAACCTATTCTATTTCTACCCTTATTACTCCATGAGACCAGATTAAACTGTTGGTCTCATATTTTCTCTACCTAAACTACATCTGCTAGGATTAAACTGTCTAGCAGATTTCTTCTCTACATCCTAAAACAGAAATGGAAAAACAGCCAAGCCAGGATTAGACTGTCTGGCTTGCTGGACTTTGCAGAAATTAAAAAAACTAACTACATGCTCACAGATTGAGCTTTATTGAGATTTTCCTACCTACACTACTCTAACTGGACTACTTACAAGTCTAGCCTAAAAACATTGTCTTCCAACGCAACCAGTCCATCAAGTGATCCCATGACTGGTTTGTTATTCCTAGCTCCTTGAGCAGGCTGGATAAGCAGGGTTGCTCCCACTCTTTCTGTTCTTCGTCAGCAGCTTCAAAAAAATTTCTTTCTGTCCGCAACATGCTGCTCACAAAGACCTTTGATCCTTCCTTAAATTTTTGCAGGAGATAAGCATAAGGATCATGAAAAGATACCTGGTTATGAATATTTGGCAGACAGGCTTCAACCAGGATCTTTTCTTCTTCCATTGGATTGAGAAGAAGACTCTCTTGGGGTAGAGTGTCTCCTTCATCTTCTGAACCGGAGGACTCATCGTACATTGCTGCTGAGTCCTCTTGGAGCTCTGACGTGTTTTGCGCTGCTGGAGAATTTGAGCTAATTCGGTCCTCCATATATTCCGCCACAGGATTAATGAACACGTGATGTACACTTTTTCCTTTCAGGCCTCCCATGGCTGGTAGGCTGTCTTTATCCTGGGCCGCTTTGATTTCTGCATCCTCCACTGTGTTTTCAATGTGGCTCTTGAGAATCGGATCATTTTCTTCTTGTACTTCGAAAGGCAGTGGAATCTATTCTCTTTTAAGGGGAGGGAGACGTTCCAAAAAGGTTCTCTGGTCTCTGAACTGATATGATTTTTCTTGTGAGTTCAGAAATTCGATCTCAGCTTCATATCTTTCAACCACCAATTCTAGAAATATTTTCTTAAGTACGGGTTTAACACTTGAGCTGAGAAGAAGAATAGCCCGTGGAAGGTCCTCCACTTTTAGTTTTGCCAAGCCATGTGACATTTCATCTCGACACTCTGCAATGAAACTTGGATGCATTTTTTCAAACTGCTCAGAGTCTTCCATTAGTGAAGTGGCTTGGTCTTCAGCATGGCTGATGTTGTACTGCGACATGGTCTCCCAGTGGAGTCTCGTGAAACCAAGATAATCGGCGGCCTACTAATCACCAATGGAGTCTTTTAATCATTTAGGAATTGTGGAGTCGCCAAGGTGAGGGATCTACAACTCTCAACTCTCCATACTCACCTACTTGAAGAGTGAATTAGGTTTTTTCGAGGCCCAGGGATTTAAATTTTCTCAACTTTGTTCCCCGGCAACGACGCCAAAAAGATGTTGTCGTTTCTAGAGACAGCCTTGAGTTGTGAAAGACCAGTGCCTAGGACATCTTATATAGCAAGGAGCATATGGTATAACAGAGGAAGTTATCAATAAAATGCTCTCATGCTATCTCTTGAAAACAAGGAATATTAATTTGAATGGGACCAAGAGCTTCAGAAACTGACACAGGGAGAGCAACACTGCAGAGGCAAGATGCAAAACTCCAATATAAAAGCATCAGACAATTCAGAGGCAGCTTACTGTAAAGAGGGCCGATTCAAATGATATGTCACAGAAACCAATTATCAGAAGGTGTGGCTGTGTAAGAAAGATTAAGAGAATACTAGTTTTCATTGCGCTGATATCTAGATACACAATATCACCATGTAATGGGATTACCAATTTAAGAATCCATACATGACAATAGTGTTTTAAAAATAACCTCCCAAAGAAACTAATATAGCAGAAAAATGATTGCAGTGAATAGTGGAACAGTATATCATGCCTGAGCCATATTTAAAGTGCTTGACTAATTCGAGCATGGGTATCAACTAGGATAACTCCATACCAAAATCAGTGAGCCACTCGCATTCCAAAAACATGATACAAGAAAACATATGAAACGAAATGAGCAATTGAATTAGCACATATAAAAGAAAGTTACACACTGCGAGACACCAAAGACCAGAATCCTCTTTAAAGATGGAACTCCTCCTCACTGAGACCCAACGGGCTCTGTACATTCATATGAGAATTTTTACAAAATGCGTACAAAAATTCTCTTACTGCATAATTTTCTGATAAAATCTGGAACCTCTAAATCATCTGTTCTTCGAGAGCTTTATAGGAGAAAAAGAAAGCTCGAAAAGGGAGTAGGTGATGAACATTTAATTTGCCTCATTAAGACAAGATGGCGGAAACGTGCACGCACATATTGTTGGATGACTCTGTAGCGTTGTATGTACTCTGCTGCCTGCTTTCTGAAATAAATGCACTGGGTAGAAGTCTCTTCAGGAACACGACAAAGAAGTAAAATCACCTAGACATTCCATTCTTTCCTGAAAGAAAATGGTGCTGAAAAGAAAACTTTAGGGTATTGTTTTCTGCGAATGGTACCCTCTGCCTTCTAAACCCTGAATTAAGGTTTAAGATCTTTAATTCTGAACGTTGAATTCCTCGATCATTCACTGATATTTCTCTGCTGCTCCATTAATGTCTCCATCTGCGCAATCTGTGCTTTGAATGACTCTGGAGGGTTTGACAGATTTTAACCCTGCTTCTTTAATGGAAGTCTTGTCGACATACCTTCCCAAGCCTTTCTCCATAATTCCAGCCTCTGAAAAATGGTCCTTTTGATGTGCTCTCCATTACAGTGATAGACAATGTAAATCATGGCAGTTTTCCGCCGCTGTAATCCTGCAAAACCCGCAAACTCATTAGGAAAACTCTGCATGGGGATGGTGGATGTGGTGGGGTCAATGAAAATGGTCGTGCATACATGGAAAAATGGTGGGACAATGCAGGGTGGCGGCAAAATGCAGTGAAACGATGGAGGATGGACTGGTGAAAGTTTTTAACGTAAAACATTGAAATTTGACTAATGAATGAAATATATAAGGGCGGAGGAAAAATACGACAAACACGTGGAACGGTGACGGCGCGGAAGACACGTGTCGATGGTGGGGAGGTAGGTGATCTGGACCGTCTGATCTCAAGACGAGATCGACGGCTGAAAATGCGTCGGAGGGCGATGAACGGTGGGCCAGGGGTACGATTTCCCCATGTTAACTCGCGAGCAACTTTGTGGAGCGATCGTCGTTGGATGGGTCACTCTAGATTGGACGGCTCACGTGCATATCGCGCCAGATCTTCTGCTGAACTATAACGCGCGATGAGCGGCGGTTTTCAAACAGTGCTCAGTGACGCGTGTCACGCGATGAATGGCATCACTCCAAAATGAGAAATACCGCCCGCCTCCGAAAGGCGGTGCGATATAAACCAGCGAGTTTTGTACAGTAAGTGGGTGCACTATGGACCGTTGATTTTGCAGGTTGATCGGACGGTGGACGGGGTGGGCCACGAGCGCGATGGAGCCTTGCGAATGTCCTTCGATCTATACAGATCGACGGATAATACTGTGCCCGATATATATGTGTGATAAGCGCTTTCATGGCTAGCACTCAGTTTCGACTTTCAGTCATGTGGAGAAAAAGGTGCAGGGGCTAGGGCCGAAAGGTGCTAGGCCTTAAATATATTATAATGTGGGATTTCG
>JAXQQM020065946.1:0-63036 GCA_034641835.2 Pinus albicaulis | reverse complement strand
TTCTATCATGCCTACATGAGACTATGGGTAGGTATGACTAATGGCTCCTCTGCCATTTTTTACTGTAGAGTAGGTGGTCTCAATAGATTTATAACAGAGTCAAAAAGAACTATAAGCTTGTCAACTATAAAAATAGGATTTGCCCTAAACTTGATCAGGAGCTCAGGACCAAGTGTCGTAAAATGGTCAAAAATGAAGGTGCTCAGAACTGGTTTGAACCTAAACGACTGGATAGAGCTCGTCTTCCTAATTCCGGCGCTGCAAACGGTTCGAAAAATGGTCTCCGTATGCAAAAGTTATTCAAGTTCAAAGTTTTGTCAATTTTAATTAAAAAGGGCAAATTTGACTTTGGAAAAATTTTATTAAAAAAAGAATATTCCACAGAATATTCTGGGAATATTCCGTGGAATATTCCGCAGAATATTCTGGGGAATATTCCCTTGGCGACCAATCAAAAGGCGCCATGTGGCTAGCCCGAAGGCCGCCACGTGGGCCTCAAGGTCGATTGAAATGGCGCATTGTCAAAACTTTTATATGGTCGCGGATGGGATTCGAACCATGGTCTGTGGAGTATTAACACAGTGTTTTAACCAACGGACCAAGGGTTATTTGTTGGTTTATGTGTCCAATGGAATTATTGTTATGACGTGTGGGAGTTTGGGCGGGGCCCGAAAGGGGGCCAGCCCCGAAGGGCCAGCCCCCTTCCCATAGAACCCACGCGGCGGAACCTTATCCCAAAGACTCGGCGCGCAGTTCGGCGGACATATCAAACTTTGGTTATGTTATATGTTATGTCGTGGGTTGTTAAATATATTCAACGGTTATAACCGTTGCAAAGACCACCGCCATTCTATGTGAACACGCGTTTTGATAACCACAACATTTATTGCTCCTGCTAACCGCGCGCCTTATTTGGTGGTTCCGCCTTCTATTTTGGCGCCATTTGCTTATTTGTCTGCCTTATCTCCAGTTTTCCACATTTAGTGGAGATTTTTTAGCCCAAACTGGCAGTTCAGTAAAGTGGGCATAACTTCTGCTAGGAGAGGTCTTTGAAGAGGAAATTTTTTTTGATTTCGGGTCTCTTCGACCTTCTGAAGCTATTGGCACAAGTTTCACAGACATCTGAGGCCGTTTGCAGGTGATTTTTCTTCGTGGAAGTTCCAGGAGTCACTAGGGCCAAATCAGTTTGGGAGCTGCATTGGGAATTGTGCAGCCAGTGAATGTGTAACGAAGGTCATTCCTGAAGTTTTTCAGCATTATGAATCCATTTCTACAGCTCGTTTTTCCTTTTGAGGAATTATTCTCACTGTTTAGCTTCAGGGAAGCTTTCAGGGCCACGAGGGCCATTTCAGTGTTGGAGCTGTTTGGGGGCTATGTTCATCCATTTTTGGTGATTCAAAAGCCTATTGCTGCTATTTTCGACCTTCTGAGTCTAAAGGCAGATTTTTCAGAACCAATTGAGGTCATCTTCACCTCGAAATTCTCCATGCAAGTCTAAAGGGCCACTAGGGACAATTGGGGAAAAGTACTGTATCAGGTACAATTTCACTGTTTAGTGTTTGGGAAAGAGCATGTTTAGCTAATTCCTATCTTCTGAGTCTGTTTTAGCAGTCTATTTTCTCATTAGAGGAGTTTATACAGATGTAATCTCATTTGCACTATTTAATCAAAAGAGGACTGAGCCTAATTAGAGGCTTTTGGACCAGCGGAGGTAGCCCAAGAGAGGGGTGAACCGCTTAAACAAATATCTGTTGTTCATGTGTGTATTATGGCTGTTTATTTCCAGATTTTGATAGTTTAAACAGTAAAATTTCATGAGCATGCTTTTCCAAAACAAGTTTATACAGGAATCAAAACTTGTTGTTTTAACTTCAAACCTCTACACATCAATTGCAGAACATATGCTCTTGCTTATTCACACTTAAAACAGATCAATGAACACTTTGAATTCAAAAACAAAAGACTTTCATTGATCTTGTTATTTGTGCTTATAAAGTATTTCCTTAGACAGAGTCTGTAGAGGGCCAGGTAGCCTCTGGAACTCATCCTCTCTTTAGAGGTGACATGTCCAGTGAATGCCCCTACAATCCATCTCTGTATGGGAAATAGTTTATTCTCACAATTTCAGAGGTCTCTTGGAGTGTATAGCTCACATTTAAAATTTTATGAAAATGGATACCTTGCACCCTTAAACAAGTACATTCCATTTTCAGATCAAAACTTAACATATTTACTCTTTGTTGATTATTTTTTGATTTTGGGTGATATGACCAAGGTATATGCAATTATGTTGAAGGACCCCACCCTTGATGAACTGAAATTCCTACCTTAAAAACTACCAACAACTGAGGAGCTACAAGAATCAACACCATCTTTGATTTGAACCTAAATAGTCTTATTAACTCCTTGTATTTCCCTAATCACAATGACCAGTAGATTCTCATCATGGATTATTTCTCTCATTCTATTTTTTAGTAAAATCCACAAAATGTATCCCTACATTTGAATCTTGGGAAAAAAAACATATAATTGTTATCATTTAAATTATCCATATCTCTTGGAGCCTAAAAATCCATTTGATTTGGATAAGATTTATTTATAACCTCAAAATAAACCCTATTATAAGTTGAAGGACCATTATTTCCTCTTGAGTCTTGAAAAAGTATGATGGAATGAAATGGGGTGAAGACTAGATCCCTGTTTACCATGTCAGAACCTAGGTTCATTGAGTTGACGAACTTGGTTTGAAGATATCCACCATACAAACTAGGAATACCCATACTTATCGTTTCCATCTCTCTTTCATCATCAAGATTAACCAACTGAGGACCTATAACCCATGGAGGCCCATGGTATTCATTGTGATGTAATTTATTATAATACATGCCATTTCTTATTATGAGATTTACCACATCCGAAAATGGCATCATTTACATCATTTTGAAGAAGTCTACAAATTAACTCAACATATTTTTTTTCACATTTATGACTTCCCTCACATTTGTTGGTTCTTGAAGCTCAAGCACTTTCATAACAAAAATAGGCAAAGTCAAACAACAAAAATGGTTCACTCTCTTTTCATTTTCTAATATTATAATGAAGTTTTATTAGAGACACCATTTGTTTGTTTGTTTTGGTTAGAATAGAGTTTGTTCTTAGTTTTATGCGACTTTCAATTTATCATATGTAGCATGTTGAGAAATGGAAAAGAATAATGTGTGAAATTTATCTTGCAGAAATCGATGCTCAATGAAAGGATACACAGTTTAACCAAGCTACAATTCACTTTGGTAAAGGTGGAGGAACATCTTAAAAAACTGCTTAAGAATACACCATATACAAAGTTTGACCATAAGCAATATATGCATTTTTCTTTTGTAGATATGTTATTTTTTCTACCCAAGATATCACAATAAGAAAAATATTGATATTGTAGAAATTGTTTGAGGACGTCATTGAGGTCGATTTTTCTGATGTCCTATTTGATTGATACTTTCTCATATGTTAGGAAGGCTTTAAATATGAATTAATATGTTCATGAAACAGATCAGATTCAAATTTTATAGATATAAAAGATAAAAAAAATGTAAATGTCTTTGTTTGATTGTTACTTGACTCTGCGGTGGGTAGGTTACAGGGAATGTGATTGGAAAAAGGACGGGGAGACGATGCATATCACGTCTTGGATATGGTTCATTCACTGTTAGAGATCGCTTAGACACCTAAGCCATCGACTTTGGAAATGTTTCTAGTAGGAATCCCTATGGTTTTTAATGTTGTGATTATTTCACTTCATGGTTATTTTGGGCAAGCAAATGCTTTAGGAATGCCAGACACGACATTGGTGGATAGGTAAACAATTTTTTTATAATTGCAATTTCCATTCCATGATATCCTCTCTTTATTGTTTGACTGTATTTATGACATTTATTTTGATTTTCTTTTGTATTTTAACTATGAAATTGAAAATACTTAGTACCATGTCCATTTAAACAACAACCAAAGCTTGAAGATGAAATTAGTATTACACTATATTGATTGGAATCCTTATAGCTACTTTGTGTTAAAAAAATTTCATGACTATCAGAAAAAGGTACTTTCATGTTGTTATTTGATTACATGTTGTTTATATACTTGACTAAGTTCATGTGTTAGAAAATGAATTGTTGTTGTGAATAAAATGACAGGGATTAAACATCACACCTCAAATTATTTGTTTTCACAAGTTATCTACAACTTGAGTTTTTTAGCATATAACTTAGTTGACATGATTGTTCCTAAGATTTCCTTGAAAGTTGATTACTAAGTCATTAAGGTGTTCTTTTCTATATATGGTGATATTTTTTTTTCTTTGTTTATACATGTTATCTGGCCACATTATAGTGGCAATTATCGCCCCAATGAAGATAATTTGTTCGAGTTTCTTACTTGTATGGAGAAAAATGGCTTTGACACTGCTGATGTTGAGGTATATGTTGTATAAATTATTTATAGTCTAATTTAGTTTATATTATAGTGTTATTGTCTTTCATGTTTTACACTCTGCATTGTATCTTTTTTTGTTTTCAGAGAATGAACTCAGTATTGATGGTAAGAAGCATGAATTGAAAAAAGAGGGGAGCAATAACATTGGAGTGACAAATGCAAAAAGAGAGAGAGAGGAGAACTGGTCTGGTGATACTCTTAGAGCCAATATCCTGCATAAGACACACATATAAACACTAATGGTAAAGTCTTCAGAGTTGGTGAATTCACCTCCAATGCCTTGAAAATACAACGATAATGTTTGAAGTGATGAAACATCATTTCATGTGTAAATTGTAGTCCAACCAATATTAAGTTGGAAAATCATATTGTAATACTCTAACATTTCATATAATATAATTTATGTGGTTGAAATTATTTATAGTTGCACTTGATATTGTTTAGTATTGTAATTAAAATATGCGACTTTGTGTTTTCATATTTGATGAACATGCACATTGTATGCCATTTTTAAAATCATACAAATTAATTTATGTTGATTAATAATGAACACAAAATCAATTTAAAACTACTAAATTAATAGTTTATATTGATTAGTGATGAACACAAATAAAATGAATATACAACTAAATTAGTCATTTATAATAATTATTAATGAAAGTAAATGAAATGAATATAAACTACTAAATTAGTCGTTTATATAATGAATAAATGAATACTGCAAATGATAATTTTTTGACTACAAATGATAACTAAATTTTGCATATATACGATTATTAGTAGCTAATTTACAGTATCTTATAACATGACTAATATTTAGTCATATTTCTTCAGTCATTAATTGGTTTCAAACTATGACTAAAATTTGCATATATATGACTATTAGTAGCTAATTTACAGTATCTTATAACAAAACCAACATTTTGGTCATGTTTCTTTGGTCATTAATTGGTTTTCTCGGGTGATCATATAGTAATATATTTGGTCATTAATTGTGACAATTAATGACCAAATCAAAGATTAAATCAATGGTTAAATCAATGACCAAATTAATGACCAAATCAATGGCTAAATTAATGATTAAATCAATGACTAAATTAATGACTAAATGAGTGACTAAATTAATGACTAAATCAGTGACTAAATTAATGACCAAATTAGTGACCAAATATACAACTAGACAACAAAATTGAGATAACCAATTAATGACTAAGTTAAGAATGACCAAAATTTGGTCGCGTTATAAGATACTGTAAACTATTGGTCACCAACCGAAAAATAGTCGTTTTAATGCAAAATTTAGTCATTTTTTTAGTAACTAATTAGCCATTTTGTACTAGTGAATATATTGGGGGATATATGTGGGATAAATAATTTGTATATTGGAATGTGTAAAAAATGGAGCTCAAAGTTAATGAAAAAATATAAAGGGGTATACAAAATGTTAATGTTAAAATGGATACCTACAATATGTATTGAAAGTAGGGGATTTTTAAAATGGGAAGGTTTATTGGGATTATATTGGTAGGCGGTTAAATAATATTATTTTTAGAGGTATTTTCCATTATGTAGTCAAATTAAGGTTATTGTTTAATATGCAATGTACACATGTGATGTATCAAAGTTTCATTGAGTGAAGCCCTTGTGCTACTAGATAGCCTCCTCTAGGCTGAAGTGCTTTCATTGCACTTTAACTTAGGCAATGGATTGATTTCAGATCATGGTTTCCCTTCCATCCTTGTCCTATTCTCTTTACTAGTTGTTCCCTTTCTTGTAGAATATAAAGTCCCAGAACCAATCTATATTTGACTAAATCCACCCAAAAGTAGTTTCATTTCCACCCATACAGAGCTTCAAATGGGCTCATTTTAATAGATTCATGATAGCTATTATTGTAAGAAAACTTTAGTTTATGTAAATAATATTCACACTTAGTGGGTTGATCCATAACATACATCTACAACATATCTTCTAGTACATAATTTTTTCTTTTTGTTTGACCACATTTTTGAGGATGGTAGGTTGTACTAAAGTTCAGTTTCTGAATCTGAAGAAAGAGGTGGTTGAGTTCGTCGCAAGGTGTTTGGACCGCCAACAGGTAAAATTTGACTATAAGCACCCAACTAGTTTGTTGCAACCTATTTCATTTCCGAAGTGGAAACAAGAGGTCATTTCCATGGAATTAATTATAGATTTTCCAGGGAAATTGGAGTAACATGATTCCATCATGGTTGTGGTTGACAAGTTAAGTGAGTTAACTCACTTTGTTGTAGTGAATTCTACGAATTCAGCTAGCGAGGTAGCTCATATCTCCATTAGGGAGATAGTGAGACTACATTGTGTTCCCAAGAATATCATATCAAATAGAGATGGGAAGTGCACTTCTAGGTTTGGGGACAGAGTTAGCTTTTAGTATGCTTATCATTCATAGATAAATGGGAAGACAAAAAGGGTTACCAATGTTTTGGAGGATATGCTGAGGATGTAGGTTATGCATCATCAGAGGAAGTGGGAGGAGTATCTTCCACTCATAGAGTTTGCTTCTAATAATGGGTATCGGGAGCCATTGAAGATGAGTCCATTTGAGGATATTTATGTGAAAACTTGTAATATTCGCATCCGCTGGAGTGATCCAATGAATAAGGTACTGATTGGACCAAACATATTGGCAGAGATGGAACAAGAGATGCAGATTATCAAGAAGAATTAGAACGCAACATAGGACATGCATATGGCATTCAAGGAGTTTAAAACTGGGGAGCATGTGTACTTGTGCTTGAAGCCCAAGAGGAGCTCCTTGAGGATTGGATCATGTGTTAAGTTGGCACCTCGTAATTGTAGACCTTTTGAGATCCTTATGAGGATTGGACCAATGGCCTACAGACTTGTGCTCCTATCAAAAATGAAATTCTGTGATGTTTTCCATGTTTCATTAATTAAGAGATATGTGTAGGATACTAATCATGTGATAAATTAGTGTGTATTGCAAGTGGAACCAAAGAGAGAGTTCAATCGATAGCCACAGTGCATTCTGAAGTAGAAATAACTCATGGTCCGGAACCGAGAAATAGAGAAAGTTAAAGTGCAATGGAAGCACTCTCAGCTTGATGAAGCTATATGGGATATGGTTGATAAGACGTGGGCTGTGTATCCTTCATCATTTTCTAGTTCAGGAAAATGAGTTGGGTTATAAAGCTCCAATAAGTGGTATTTTTGTTTTTCATTTCAACAGGATGTCATTGCAAATATTGCATCGAGTTATGTAATCAAGCTCCATAGGTAGCATGATTTGCTTCAACGGTTTGCTGGTCAAAGGTGTCATAGAACACCAAGGATGGTGTTCCCCCAGGGGGGAGGGGTTTTTAATAGCCCCAGGTTAAAGTTTCATGTAATAAAGGATAATAAAGGAAAATAAAATAATACCAATGTCATATGACACATAAACCAAGTTGAATGTTGGTAAAGCACTATAGGGGGCATCACTTGTTGTTAATTATGGCTAAGTGCACAAGGGGCTTAGCCACTCATGGTTGAAGAATCCATATTCAGTATGTCATTTTCAAATAGGAACATATTCAAAAATGTTATCAGTGCTTGGATAAATTGTCCTCGAGAGCCTCCCAAAAATTTCATTCTACAACTATATATGAGACAATTCCCTATATGGTGAATTCTTTGATACAACCTCCAATTACACTTTCTAGCCAAAAAACATTGGCTCACATGATCTGGATATCTACAAATTGGAGCCTTCGAAACCATTCACGACTCTAATCACTTTTCTCATCCGAAATATATATGGGTTTTGGTCATTAAGCCTTTCAATCCACCTTCCAAGAAATTATTGAAATTCACAAAAGAAAATTTCATACAGATCTTCCATAAACGTATAATTCTCCAACCATTTCTCAACACTAAATTTATGATCCCATACCTCCCCTACAAAAAAATCACTCAGTTTAGTTCAAGTTGAATATGAGGTCTCATCAATGGAACCATTTATAGAGGGTTTTTTACACTGACCTAGGTGTTGTCTGTGATGCGTCTAACAAAATCCCTTATTAGTACTGACACTACGAAAATGCTTATAGGAAAGGTGAGGTCTCACCCAAGGCACTTAGTGGGGCATATGAGTACCATGTTTTAGTGGCTAAAAAGAGGATGTGGGTTTATTCCATGCCATACTCTTTATTCACCTCATGTCAGAGCACATTTAAGCTTCATTCAGGGAAATTGTGCTACATACAACACATCAACCACAACAACAATGTTAACAACCATCAATGGAAAGAAATAAGGGGGACCCATAATCCCCAAAAATAGACATAAATTTTATTCATTTAGAATTATGAGACTCGCACATATTTTACCAACTCAAGACATTAGATAATGCATCCGAAAATAATGATAAAACTTGCTTAATGGTTTTTCTATTAAAATTCGGCAACATCATGCACTACATTTTCTAGTCATAGGTACATTTGTGGCTCACCAACCTACCTTCATTTCAAATTTTCTCAATAACACTTCAGTATTTTCACCCCTAACATTAAATCTGTTGTAGCTGAAAAATGTTATGTAGCTAAAAATAAAACTAATTATAACCAAAACCCAATTACATTCAAAGCAATAGTGTTATATGTAGAGCACAAAATTTAATTACCAAAAAGTTAACAAGAATAAAATCCTTCCAAAACACTCTAAAAGGTATCGAAAAGAAATATGTATTTGGAAAAAAAATGAAAAAATATAAATCTAAAAATCTCTTCTGTTCATATGCATAATTACATTCATAATTTTACATAATATTTTTTTGACGAAAATCCATTACCCGTAGATAAATTATGGTTTACAACAATTTATTCGCATATATTTTAGGTTTATATTTATTTAAACTGGGGTATTTTCATCAAACTTCTCCGTTGTAACCACCCTTTCTACTATCCTAGTTAAGAATGTCCCCTGCCATCTTTATTACTTATTATCCTCTGTTCCAGCATCCAGATATTTTCAGCTCAGATCTAACCCTTGGCCATCCCCCATCTCACCCTAAGTGCACAAGGGGCTTAGAAACTCATGGAATTGGGTTCCATATTTAGTATTCCATTTTCAAAGAATAACATATTAAAAAACATTAGCAATACTTGGAAACTTTTTTCTCAAGAGCCTCCCAAAACTTTCATTCTACAACTGTATATGAAACACTTTTCCTCTATGATTAATTTTGTAATATAATCTCCAATTACAGTTTCCATCCAAAATAAATGTCTCACATGATCTAGATATATATAAATTGGAGTCTTCAAATGCATTCATGAGTCTAATATTTTTTCTCATCCGACCTCTATGCTGCCTTCAGATCCACAATGTTGGAAATTGTTCCTCTCGAAAAGAGGAATCTCACACCATGGTTGAAATTTGTCACTGAGCTGCCAAATTAACACTCCCTCTCAGCTAGGGAGAAATTTCAACTGCATCATGTAGTCATCGCAAGAATCCTATCGTTGAATCATATCCAATATCAAGTGTCTCGTCATCAAATGTCATCATTGCTCATCTCTTTCTTATTATTCCTTATCTCTCGATTTTCCCTTCTCATATGCTAAAAAATATCAAATCTAACAGAATAATTTGACATCAAAGGGGAGCCTAAGCTACCACTGTCTATTAAGTGGGGAGCCACTTCTACGACCTGAAATCACTTCTAGCGGGGAGCCCAATGATACTACTCAGGAAACATCAACACGGAGACAAATCTATGATCCACTTCAAAATTGGAGAGCCTATATAAATACAAAATAGCATTAGGGAGCACATATCAACTTGAAACCATATCAGGGAGTTTAGTCTCATCTCAAAACCGCATAGGGGAGCACATCTCAACCCAAAAATCACATCGGGGAGCACATATCAACCCGAAATCTCACGAGGGAGAAAAAAATCTTCAACACCATATCGAGAAATAGGTGATATAGGATAGCACATCTCAACCCATATGATTTCCTTCCAATATTCCTAGTAATGACCCTTAAGAGTCATGTGGTAGAACACTTGCATCATAATCCGAGATTGGGCGATATACTCGACTCACGATAAGGTAAGTGTAACAACCTTGGTGAAAATTACTTGTAATAAAAGTAAAAAATAATAACCATGGTTGATGAGACACTTATTCCCAGCTGAATGTTGGGAAAAACATCCTAGTGGGTGTTTATTTCAGTTACTATGGCTAAGAAAAATGGAAAAAGAATTTGGAAAAGAAAAATGTCATTTTTGGCACATTTATTTATGATAATAATGGAAATAAGGAGAAAAGTGAGGTGAAAGGTCACAGGTTGCATGTGAGGAGGAAAATGGAGGAAAACAATGGAAAATGAATAAAATACAGGCCTTGCCAATAAAAATGCTTCTTGGGATCAGTTGGTACCTTTTGTCAATTCAGTTTTGGAGCTCTCTTATTACTCTCTCTCTCTCTCTCTCTCTCTCTCTCTCTTTCTCTCAGAAAATTAGAGTTTTCTTGGAGCACTTTTGCATTGGATTCAGGAAGGAAAAGAAGGCAAGATGAAGGAAGGATCAAGCAAGGAAGAGAAGGATCAAGCTGCTATAGTAGGATTCTTTGCAAGTATTGATTTTCATGTCTCATTTCCTTGCTAGATTTGACATGCATGGTATTGCATGTGGTTCTTTTCTGTCATGGCATCAGTTTTTCTAGGTGTGACAATGTTTTCAGCCTAGAATTTCCATTTCTGGATAGGCATGATGTGGTGGAGTTCTCATGTTTTGGTTGATATGGATTGTAGGATGGAATTGATGTTGAGTGAGGTGGATC
Organism: Pinus albicaulis; assembly: GCA_034641835.2. Classification (NCBI taxonomy): domain Eukaryota; kingdom Viridiplantae; phylum Streptophyta; class Pinopsida; order Pinales; family Pinaceae; genus Pinus; species Pinus albicaulis. The sequence goes on along the minus strand of JAXQQM020065946.1, from coordinate 51,722 downwards.
TATGAAATGATATAACACATGGCCTAGTAACCCCTAAACAAGATTACGGGTTGGAGTAAAGACTGATAGTGTGTTTCCTTGATTTAGGGCCCAGTGATTTGGTATGGATTGTGGTAAAGCCTGAGAGTTGGGTGCTCTCCATCAGGCCTAGGAATCCTGGGTTGGGATATACTGTAAATTCTGAAAAGTATGTATCATTTTAAGGCCTAGTAATCCCTGAATCATAGTGTGAATTGTGGTAAATATTAAGAGACTAGGAGATAGGAAAATTCCTCATAGTGTAGGTGGATAAATCTGATGGCATCCATGCTTGTCTCGAACTAGTGATCGGGTGGAAATCATGTTAAAGCATGTTATGACATATTTATTGTTTTCACCTAGTGAGCTAGTGTGGATTACAGTAAAGCCTGATTTCTATTGATGAGGGCAAGGTGGTTTAGCCTCGGGATTCCCTAGTTGGTTATTTTGGTTTGAGTCCCACATTCATGATTGGAATATGGCACGGGGGTGATTAGCTGAAGAGAGAATTGGATACGCATATATATGGTCGGGTGGAACGTGGTAGTCCCATATTCGACTGGTTTTTACATTCATTAATGAGAAGCTCATTTCCCTGGTATTTGATGTGTAAATGTACAGGTTTATAGGTGGATTCTATGGCTATTGTATCCTTGATTTTTTTGTTATTATATGTTGCTTATAAGCATGTATTATCTCAGTGATGATGTATAGCTCTCTTCATGCTTTTATTTGTAAATGAATAAAAAATGTATCTATGACCTAATACATGATACTACAACTAGTGATGTAAGGGAACAATGATTCTTATAGATTCTCATATAAGTATGATACCCATATGCTCATATATGTTTTTTATACCTATAAAATACATGTTTGTGATATATTTGACGAGATGCCTGTCATGGAAAGTAGGGGTTTGGTCTAGGCATTGTCATGGTTTTTGAAAATACATGATTGTTTCATTAATTTATTTCATTCTTGAACTTGGCATTGAGTTCTTGGAAGTGTCCTGGGCTCTAGGTTTGAAAAAGTGCCTTAAATCCCATGGACACACACACAAATCTAGGAAATTTAGTCCCTGTACGCATGCATGCAGGCTCATGCGTGCGTCCAGAGCCTTCTATATGCATGGATACATGCTTGTGCATGCGTCCAAGGGGTTTTATTCATAAAATGTTAGTGGCTCCCAAGGGCTAGAGGCTTGAGTGGTCGGGTTAGCTCCTGGGAGTTTTGTTGCTGATGTTGAAGGTCTGTTTGATGTATTTACGTCGATTCCACTTCCTTAAGGTCTTCTAGGAGGTTGAATAAGATTATAGTTACTCTTCATACATGTTTACCCTGGTTGGCCGGTTACTTGGTTAGATGTGGGATGAGGGTGTCATAGATTGGTATCAGATCATGGTTCACCCCTTGGACTAGATGGGTAGTGTGTTGGTCATGATTTTGGGTTGGTTTCATATTTTTTTCTCCTACTTGTGGTGTATGTGCTTGTTGCATTTGCACAATGTTAGTCATGGTTGCAGTGATGTCACCATGTTTCCGCTGATGGTGTTGTTGTACATTGTGTCTTCATGAGTGTATTATTGGTTACATGTTTTTTATACATGTTAAGTACCTACATGTATCGTCCTTATATGTTTGGTTACATTTTGTTACAAGTATTATCCATTTTTTCTTGATTACATGTGTTTATGTGTATGTATTTTCCATGTTTATGCTTGTGTATTATCTGTGTGTATGATTGTATATCATCTATGCTTATGACTATGTATTTTTCATGTGTGTCAGTATGGTTGATGTTGTCATGAATGAGGTCATATTATGTGTAGTGATATGGTCATGCAGTGATCACTAAACTCCATATAGAATGATGCTTATGTGATTGGTATATTTAATTTCTATATGTATATATGCTATCATGATTATGTTTATACATGTATCACGTTGATTTCGATGATATCGCACATGAGGTATCCTCCCCAAGTTATACTAAGGCACATTGGTTTATTATAATTTGGTTTAGCTGATATAGTATGCCTTGCAGGAAAAATATCAAAATGAATAGAAAGATGGTAGACTTCAAAGACTCTCCCTATGAATCAAATGAGCAGTGTGGTGGGAACTCTTCTGATTTGGCAGACACATCGAGAATCTTAAAGGAATAAATAACGATTTTTAACGTAGACAATGACATTATCATACATGAATAAGAGAAACAAGCAGAGGTTAATGCAATAATTCTTCAGAGCTTGTCAGAATTGCAATGGAAAGGGCTTCTTTGTATCAGCCATGGACATGAGGAAAAAAATAATGGGGCATATGGTAGAAGGTCTCTTGGTAGACGCAAGTCAGATAGAGCTGGCATAGTGAGAGATGCCAGGATGTTGGACACTCTGGATAGGAGGGGTCATGAGTACAAGTACTAGTCTAATTATGGTTCGGATAAACATTATGATCACCATCGTTATCATCCTTATAGGTGGAGTGACAGGGGATACTTTCCAGATCAATTTAAGAAACCAAAGCCACCTACTTTTGATAGAAATTTAAGAAACCAAAAGAGGCAGAATCTGCATACTTGGGATGAATAAGTTCTTTGAGTTGCATAATTACACGGATGCTATGAAGGCCAAAGTAGATATCTTCAACCTTAGAGGTAAAGAAAATTCTAGTGGGAAGAGGTGAAGTGGGTTAAACACATTACGATAGAAGACTTGAGTTGGAACGAGTTCAAGAGGATTTTTAGGATTAAATACTTGTTAGAGAGCTACTACGATAGCAAGGCAAATATGCTCAGTCCTACATAAATCAATATTTTTTAATCAAATCAACTAAGTCATCTTATCAAAGTTCAGATTCAAAATCAAAACTAATATCAAAATCAACAACATCATTGTAAAAAATTATTTGGACTAGGTGATATGAAGGGGAAATTTTAAGGATGGATGTTTATCTTAAAGTTTAAAAACTTGGCAATTTATTAGTCCCCAATATGTCAATTATAAATTTTTTGATGTTCTTTTTGTAAAAATATTTAGCTTTGTAATCATTTTATATTAGTATATATAACTTTTTGGCGATTTTTAGGGTAAAATATTTTTATACTATAAAATTTGGGCAAATCAATTAAAAAAAAAATGGGAATTGGCGAATATTTTTTTTGGAAAAAGCATGGAAAATTAGACCACTTGCGAATATTAGCCCCTACAATTTTCCATGGTGATAGGTAGAGCTCACATCCAAATATTAATTTATGACTTCATCTATTGTCATGCCAACAACTTTTCATTTAACAAGAAATATAAAACCAAACTTCATCAAGTCTTCCTCATAATATAAATCATTTTTTTCATTAGATGTAAATGCTACACCAGGGATAAGCCATCTAGGCTCCATCCATTTATTGTGATATTACTTCATCCTAAATCACAACTATTTATACTTCAACAATGAGGATAATACAAAAAAATTATTGAATACCGATATTAGTCACTGAAAATTACTATGCTCACATAACACTGTCATCAAGGAAACCTATCAGATATCAAGTCAAAACACTAATTTTTTATCACAGTGAGTTCAATCGGTCCATAACTCAATAACATATGAATCGTCATATCAATGTTCTAAAGAATATTTATGAACTACCAAGCATCATTTCCTTGCTCATATATATTAATAAGCTAGATCTTTACAAACCCTTGCAATTCTTATCAAATATTGTCATACACTAGATTCAATGATCAAATCAAAATACCATATTAATATGCATATTTCGTTCACTTGCAAATCCAAGTTTATTGAATACATTCACATTCTCTATAGTAAGACAAACATTTAGAATTCCCTGCTCATGGAGCTTTATTAGGTATGTTCCATATCTGAAGGATTGTCATATTTTTGGTGCATTCATGATTTTATGCATAAGGCTTTATTTTACTGACCTATAGGCATAAGCACACCCATAATATTTATTCCATGCAGTTGAGAGGCTATATCCACACCCTCAAAATTTATTTTGTGTGGTTGAGGCTTATATTAAGGAAATCAACCTCTTATTCGACCAGAAATTGTTGTAGATCAAATATTTATACATTCCTATCTATAAATGATACTTCTATAGTAAAGAAACTAATATACATATAATGCAAACGATAATAGGTGTATGGACCCTATGGATGGTTTCTCCCTCTTAGTGAGAATCTCCTTTATCCATTATTATTCAATTCGTCAACCTGTCTATAGTGTTGTCATGTATCAAATGAAATGTTAGATAATAAATTCAAATAATTTTAAACAATGGTTTAATAGTCTAAAAGTAGTTAAAATATTTACATCTTCCCCCTCTCAAAATAAAAATATTCCCTAGTGGTATTCTTTCACTTCCCTTTCTTTAAGCAAGAAATGCTTCACCATTTTACCCTCCATCTCCTAGGCATGGGGACTTCACTAGGGGAGAAATACCATACCACTTGTGTTCATATTTGGGGATATATATTGAGGAAAAAATGAAAATATATTGGGGGACATATGTGGGATAAAGGATTCTTATATTGGAATGTGTAAAAAATGGAGCTCAAAGTTAATAAAAAAATATAAAGGAGTATAAAAAATGTTAATGTAAAAATGGATACCTACAATATGTATTGAAATTAGGGGATTTTTAAATTGGGAAGGTGTATTGGGATTATATTGGTAGGCAGTTAAATAATATTATTTTTAGAGGTATTTTCCATTATGTAGTCAAATTAAGGGTATTGTTTAATATGCCATGTACACATGTGATGTATCAAAGTTTCATTGCGTGAAGCCCTTGTGCTACTAGGTAGCCTCCTCTAGGATGAAGTGCTTCCATTGCACTTTAACTTAGGCGATGGATTGATTTCAGATCATGGTTTCCCTTCTATCCTTGTCCTATTCTCTTTACTAGTTGTTCCATTTCTTGTAGAATATAAAGTCCCAGAACCAATCTATATCTGACTAAATCCAAATCAAAGGAGTTTCATTTCCACCCATACAAAGATTCAAATGGGCTCATTTTAATAGATGTCCGATATCTATTAGTGTAAGAAAACTTTATTTTATGTAAATAATATTCACACTTAGTGGGTTGATCCATAACATACATCTACAACATATCTTCTAGTACATAATTTTTTCTTTTTGTTTGACAATATTTTTTAGGATGGTAGGTTGTACTAAAGTTCAGTTTCCGAATCTGAATAAATAGGTGGTTGAACTCATCGTAAGGTGTTTGGACCACCAACAGGTAAAAGTTGACTGTAAGCGCCCAACAAGTTTGTTGCAACCTATTCCATTTCCGAAGTGAAAACAAGAGGTCATTTCCATGGAATTAATTATAGATTTTCCAAGGAAATCGGAGTAACATGATTCCATCATGGTTGTGGTTGACAAGTTAAGTAAGGTAACTCACTTTGTTGCAGTGAATTCTACGAATTCAGCTACTGGGGTAGCTCATATCTTCATTAGGGAGATAGTGAGACTACATGGTGTTCCCAAGAATATCATATCAAACAGAGATGGGAAGTTCACTTCCAAGTTTTGGAAGGAGTTGTTTGCAGGTTTGGGGACAAAGTTAGCTTTTAGTACACTTATCATTCACAGATAAATGGGAAGATAGAAAGGGTTACCAATGTTTTGGAGGATATGCTGAGGATGTATGTTATGCATCATTAGAGGAAGTTGGAGGAGTATCTTCCACTCATAGTGTTTTATTATAATAATGGGTATCAGGAGTCATTGAAGATGAGTCCATTTGAGGATCTTTATGTGGAAATTTGTAATACTCCCATCATCCGAAGTGAACCAATGAACAAGGTACTGATTGGACCGAACATATTGGCAGAGATGGAACAAGAGATGCAGATTATCAAGGAGAATTTGAACGCAGCACAGGACATGCATATGGCATTCAAGAAGTTTAAAACTAGGAAGCATGTGTACTTGTGCCTGAAGCCTAAGAGGACATCCTTGAGGATTGGATCATGTGCCAAGTTGGCACCTCAATATTGTAAACTTTTTGAGATCCTTATGAGGATTGCACCGGTGGCCTACAGACTTTCACTCTTGTCAACAATGAAATTACGTGATGTTTTCCATGTTTCATTAATTAAGAGATATGTGTAGGATACTAATCATGTGATCAATCGGTGTGTATTTCAGGTGGAAACAAAGGGAGAGTTCCATCGATAGCCGCAGTTCATTCTAAAGTAGAAATAACTCATGGTCCGGGACTGAGAAATACAGCAAGTTAAAGTGAAATTGAAGCACTCTCGGCCCGATGAAGCTATATGGGATATGGTTGATAAGATGTGGGTTGTGTATCCTTCCTTATTTTCCGGTTCAGGAAAATGCGTTGGGTTATAAAGCTCCAATAAGTGTTATTTTTGTTTTTCTTTTCAACAGGATGTCATTGCAAATATTGCATCGAGTTATGTTATCAAACTCCATAGGTAGCATGTTTTGTTTCAACGGTTTTCTGGTCATAGGTGTCATATAACACCAAGGAAGGTGTTCCCCCAGGGGGGAGGGGTTTGTAATAGCCCCAGGTTAAAGTTTCATGTAATAAAGGATAATAAAGGAAAATAAAATAAGACCAAGGTCACTTGTGGTTAATTATGGCTAAGTGCACAAGGGGCTTAGCCACTCATGGCTGCAGAATCCATATTCAGTATGTCATTTTCAAATAGGAACATATTCAGAAATGTTATCAGTGCTTGGATAAACTGTCCTCGAGAGCGTCCCAAAAATTTCAATCTACAACTATTTGTGAGATAATTTTCTGTATGGTGAATTTTCTGATATCATTAGGGTAATTTTGAGGTCTAAAATGGGCCTCCTAAGGAAATTATAAAATAATAGTGGAAAAAATCAAATAAGATTTGACGACATCATCAAATTTTAGAGGGAAAAATGGAAAAACTACTTTTTCAACTCATATTTTCAACTTATCTCCCAAATTTTTTATTCAAATTTCAAGCTGGAGTCCTCGTTGGATGCGAAATTTAATTCCCCATCCAAGGAGTACCCATGTTGCATACTTTTGATGGGTCCTACTACACGAAAAATGAGAAATAAATAAAAAAACGTGATTATAATCACGTTTTTTATGTATTTCTCATTTTTCGTGTAGTAGAGTTCATCGAAAGTATGCAACATGGGTACTCCTTGGATGAGGAATTAAATTTCGCATCCAACGAGTACTCCCGCTCGAAATTTGAGTAAAATTTTTGGGAGATAAGTTGAAAATACGAGTTGAAAAAGTAGTTTTATTATTTTATTATTTTTTAATATTTTTACCCTTTTATTTAAAAAATGGTGAATCATCCCCCATGGTTGACATCATCATCTTGAATCCTATTGGTTGTTAAAAAGTTTATTTTTGTTGTACATTTTTCTTATGAGGCCCATTTTAGACCTCAAAATTCCCCTAATGAACCTCCAATTACAATTTCTAGCCAAAAACATTGGCTCACATGATTTGGATATCTACAAATTGGAGCCTTTGAACCCATTCACAAGCCCAATCAATTTTCTCATTCAAAATCTATATGGGTTTTGGTGTTTTAGCCTTTCAATCCACCTTGCAAGAAATTCTTGAAATTCACAAAAGAAAATTTCATACAGATATTCCACAAACGTATAATTCTCCAACCATTTCTCAACTTAAATTTATGATCCCCTACCTACCCTACAAAAATTCACTCAGTTTAGTTCAAGTTGAATATGAGGTCTCATCAATGGAACCATTTATAGAGGGTTTTTTACACTGACCTAGGGGTTGCGTGTGATTCGCCTAACAAAATCCTTTATTAGTATTGACACTATGAAAATTCTTTTAGGAAAGGTGAGGTCTCACCCAAGGCACTTAGTGGGGCCTATGATAACCATGTTTTAGTAGCTGAGAAAGGGATGTGGGTTTAGTCCATGCCATACTCTTTATTCACCTCATGTCAGAGCACATTTAAACTTCCTTCAAGGAAATTGTGCTACATACAACACATCAACCACAACAACAATGTTAACAATCATCAATGGAAAGAAATAAGGGGGGCCCATAATCCCCAAAAATAGACATACATTTTAGTCATTTAGAATTATGAGGCTCACACATAGTTTACCAAATCAAGGCATTAGATAATGCATCCGAAAATAATGATAACACTTGCCTAATGGATTTTATATTAAAATTAGGCAACACCATGCAATACATTTTCCAATAATAGGTACATTTGTGGCTCACCAACCTACCTTCATTTCAAATTCTCTCAACAACACTTCAGTATTTTCACCCCTAACATTATATCTGTTGTAGCTGAGAAATGTTATGTAGCTAAAAAGAAACCTAATTATAGCCAAAACCCAATTACACTCAAAGAAATAGTGTTATCTGTAGAGCGCAAAATTTAATTACCGAAAATTTAACAAGAATAAAATCCTTCCAAAACACTCTAAAAGGTACCGAAAAAAAATATGTATCTGGGAAAAAAATGAAAAAATATAAATCTAAGAATCTCTTCTGTTCTTATGCATAATTACATTCATAATTTTACCTAATATATTTTTTGACGAAAATCCATTACCCGTAGATAAATTTTGGTTTACAAAAATTTATTCGCAGATATTTTAGGTATATATTTATTTAAACTGGGGTATTTTCATCAAACTTATCCATTGTAACCACCCTTTCTACTGTCATAGTTAAGAATGTCCCATGCCATCTTTATTCCTTATTATCCTCTGTTGAATTGGGTTCCATATTCAGTATGCCATTGTCAAACAACAACATATTAAAAAACATTAGCAGTACTTGGAAAAATTGTTCTCAAGAGCCTCCCAAAACTTTCATTCTACAACTGTATATGAGACACTTTTCCTCTATGATTAATTTTGTAATATAATCTCCAATTACAATTTCCATCCAAAAAAAATGGCTCACATGATCTGGATATCTACAAATTGGAGTCTTCGAACACATTCATGAGTCTAATAATTTTACTCATCCGACCTCTATGCTGCCTTCAGATCCACCATGTTGGAAATTGTTCCTCTCGAAAAGAGGAATCTCACACCATGGTTGGAATTTTTCATTGAGCTACCAAATTAACACTCCCTTTTAGCTAGGGAGAAATTCCAGCTGCATCATGTAGTCATCACAAGAATCCTATCACTGAATCATATCCAATATCAAGTGTCTCGTCATCAAATGTCATCACTGCTCATCTCTTTCCGATTCTTCCTTATCTCTTGATTTTCCCTTCTCATATTCTAAAAATTAACGAGTCTAAAAGAATAATTTGACATCGAAGGGGAGCTTAAGCTACCACCCTCTATTCAGTGTGGAGCCACTTCTACCACTCGAAATCACTTCTAGAGGGGAGCCCAATGATACTACTCTCGAAACATCAACGTGGAGACAAATCTATGATCCACTTCAACATTGGAGAGCCTATATAAATCCAAAACAACATCAGAGAGCACATATCGACTTGAAACCATATCGGGGAGTTTAGTCTCATCTCGGAACCACATAGGGTAGCACATCTCAACCCAAAAACCACATCAGGGAGCACATATCAACCCGAAATATCATGTGGGAGCAAAGCATCTTCAACCCCATATCGAGCAATAGGTGATATAGGATAGTACATCTCAACCCATCCTATTTCCTTGCAATATTCCTAGTAATGACCCTCAAGAGTCATGTGGTAGAACACTTGCATCATAATCCGAGCTTGGGCGATAGACCCGACTCACCAGAAGGTAAGTGTAACAGCCTTGGTGAAAATTATATGTAATAAATGTTAAAAATAATAACCATGGTTGATGGGACACTTATTCCTAGCTGAATGTCAGGCAAGACATCCTAGTGGGTGTTTATTTCGGTTACTATGGCTAAGGAAATTGGCAAAGGAATTTGGAAAAGAAAAATGTCATTTTTTGCACATTTATTTATGATAATAATGGAAATAAGGAGAAAAGGGAGGTGAAAGGTCACAGGTTGCATGTGGGGAGGAAAATGGAGGAAAATAATGGAAAATGAATAAAATAGAGGCGTTGTCAATAAAAAGGCTTCTTGGGATCATTTGGTACCTTTTGTCAGTTCATTTTTTGGAGATCTCTCATTATTCTCTCTCTCTCTCTCATTTCCTTGCTAGATTTGACATGCATGGTATTGCATGTGGTTCTTTTCTGTCATGGCATCAGTTTTTCTAGGTGTCACAATGTTTTTAGCCTAGACTTTCCATTTCTGGATAGGCATGGTGTGGTGGATTTCTCATGTTTTGGTTGAGATGGATTGTGGGATGGAATTGACGCTAAGTGAGGTGTATATATGAAATGATATAACACATGGCCTAGTAACCCCTAAATCGGATTGCCGGTTGGAGTAAAGACTAATAGTGTGTTGCCTTGATTTAGGGCCTAGTGATCCGGTATGGATTATGGTAAAGCCTGAGAGTTGGGTGCTCTCCATCAGGCCTAGGAATACTTGGTTGGGATATACTTTAAAGTCTAAAGAGTATGTATCATTTTAAGGCCTAGTAATCCCTGAATTAGACTGTGAATTGCGGTAAATATTAAGAGACTATGAGATAAGAAAATTCCTCATGGTGTGGCATCCATGCTTGTCTCGAACTAGTGATCGGGTGGAGATCATGTTAACGCATGTTATGACATATTTATTGTTTTCACCTAGTGATCTAGTGTAGATTATGGTAAAGCCTAATTTCTATTGATGAGGGTGAGGTGGTTTAGCCTCTAGATTCCCTAGTTGGTTCTTTTGGTTTGAGTCCCACATTCATTCTTGGAATATGACGCGGGGTTGATTAGCTGAAGAGAGGATTAGCTAAGCATATCTATGGTTGGGTGGAATGTGGTAGTCCCATATTCGGCTAGTTTTTACATTCATTAATGAGAAGCTCATTTCCTTGGTATTTGATGTGTAAATGTACAGGTTTATAGGTGGATTATATGGCTATTGTATCCTTGATTTTTTTGTTGTTATATGTTTCTTATAAACACGTATTATGTCAGTGATGATGTATATCTCTCTTCATGCTTTTATTTGGAAATGAATAAAAAAATGTATCTATGACCTAATACATGATACTGCAGCTAGTGATGTAAGGGAAAAATGATTCTTATAGATTCTTGGATAAGTATGATACCCATATGCTCAGATATGTTTCTTAGACCTATATAATACATGTTTCTGATATGTTTGACAAAATTCATGTCATGTAAAGTAGGGGTCTGGTCTAGGCCTTGTCATGGTTTTTGAAAATAAATCATTGTTTCACTAATTTGTTTCATTCTTGAACTTGTCATTGAGTTCTGGGAAGAGTCCTGGGCTCTAGGATTGAAAAAGTGCCTTAAAGCCCATGGATACATGCAAAAACTTGGGAAATTTAGTCCCTGTATGCATGCATGTAGGCTTATGCTTGTGTCTGGAGCCTTCCAGGTGCGTGGATACATGCTTGTTCATGCGTCCAAGGGGTTTTCTTCATAAAATGTTAGTGGCACCCAAGGGATAGAGGCCTAAGTGGTTGGGTTAGCTCTTGGGAGTTATGTTGTTGATTTTGAAGGTTTGTTTGATGTATTTACGTCGATTCCACTTCCTTAAGGTCACCTAGGAGGTTGAATAAGATTATAGTTACTCTTCATACATGTTTACCCCAGTTGGCCGGTTACTTGGTTAGATGTGGGATGAGGGTGTCATAAATTGGTATCAGAGCATGATTCACCCCTTGGACTAGATGGGTAGTGTGTTGGTCATGATTTTGGGTTAGTTTCATTGTTTTTCTCCTACTTGTGTTGTATGTTCTTGTTGCATTCGCACAATGTTAGTCATGGTTGCAATGATGTCATCATGTGTCCGCTGATAGTGTTGTTGTACATTGTGTCTTCATGAGTGTATGACTGGTTACATGTTGTTTATACATTTCAAGTGCCTACATGTATCATCCTTGTATGTTTGGTTACATGTTGTTACAATTATTATCCATTTATTCTTGATTACATGTGTTTATGTGTATGTATTGTCCATGTTTATGCTTGTGTATTATCTGTGTGTATGTTTGTGTGTCATATATGCTTATGAATATGTATTGTTCATGTGCATCGGTATGGTTGATCTCGTCATGAATGAGGTCATATTATGTGTAGTGATATGGTCATGCACTGATGACCGAACTCCAACTGGAATGAGGCTTATGTGATTGGTATATTTAATTTCTATATGTCTATATTCTATCATGATTATGTTTATACACGTATCACGCTGATTTCGATGATATCGCACATGAGGTATCTTCCCCAAGTTATACTAAGGTAAATTTGTTTATTATAATTTGGTTTAGCTGATATAGTATGCCTTGCAGGAAAAATATCAAAATGAATAGAAACATGGTAGACTTCAAAGACTCTCCCTATGAATTAAATAAGCAGTGTGGTGGGAACTCTTCTGATTTGGTAGACACATCAAGAAGCTTAAAGGAATAAATAATGATTTTTAAGGTAGACAATGACATTATCATATAGGAATAAGAGAAACAAGCAGATGTTAATGCAATACTTCTTTAGAGCTTGTAATAATTTCAATGGAAAGGGCCACTTTGTATGAGCCATGGACATGAGGAAAAAAATAATGGGGCATATGGTAGAATGTGTCCTGGTAGACGCAAGTCAAATGGAGCTGATATATTGAGATATGCGAAGTTGTTGGACACTCTGGATAGGAGGGGTCATGAGTACAAGTACTATTCTAATTCTAGTTCGGATTAACATTATGATCGCCATCGTTATCATCCTTACAGGTGGAGTGATAGGGGATACTTTCTAGATGAATTTAAAAAAGCAAAGCCACCTACTTTTGATAGAAATTTAAGAAACCAAAAGAGGAAGAAGCCTACATACTTGGGATGAATAATTTTTGTGAGTTGCATAATTACACAGATGCTATGAAGGCCAAAGTAGATATCTTCAACCTTAGAGGTAAATAAAATTATGGTGGGAAGACGTGAAGTGGGTTAGACACATTGGGATAGAAGACTTGAGTGGGAACGAGTTCAAGAGGAATTTTAGGAATAAATACTTTTCATAGAGCTACTATGATAGCAAGGAAAATATGCTCAGTCCTACATAAACCAATATTGTTTAATCAAATCGACTAAGTCATCTTATCAAAGTTCAGATTCCAAATCAAAACTAATATCAAAATCAACAACATCATTGTAACAAATTCTTTGGACTAGGTGATAGGTAGAGCTCACATCCAAATATTAATTTATGACTTCATCTATTGTCATGCCAAAAAATTGTCATTTAATAAGAAATATAAAACCAAACTTCATCAATTCTTCCTCGTAATATAAATCATTTTTTTCATTAGATGTAAATGCTACACCAAGGATAAGCCATCTAGGCTCCATCCATTTATTGTGACATTACTTCATACTAAATCACAACTATTTATACTTCAACAATGAGGATAATACAAAACAATTATTGAATACCAATATTAGTCGCTGAAAATTACTATGCTCACATAACACTATTATCAAGGAATCCTATCAGATATCAAGTCAAAACACTAATTTGTTATCACAGTGAGTTCAATCGGTCCATAACTAAATAACATATGAATCATCGTATCAATGTTCCAAAGAATATTTATGAACTATCAAGCATCATGTCATTGCTCATATATATTAATAAGCTAGATCTTTCCAAACCCTTGCAATTCTTATCAAATATTTTCATACACTAGATTCAATGATAAAATCAAAATAACATATTAATATGCATATTTCGTTCACTTGCAAATCCAAGATTATTCATTACATTCACATTCTCTATAGTAAGTCAAACATTCAGAATTCCCTACTCATGGAGTTTTATTAGGTCTGTTCCATATCTTGAAGGATTGTCATATGTTTGGTGCATTCATGATTTTATGCATAAGGCTTTATTTTACTGACCTATAGGCATAAGCACACCCATAGGCTTTCTTCCATGTAGTTGAGAGGCTATATCCACACCCTCAATATTTATTTTGTGTGGTTGAGGCTTAGAGCAAGGAAAACAATCTCTTATTCGACCATAACTTGTAGATCAAATATTTATACATTCATATCTATAAATGATACTTCTATTTTAAAGATACTAATATACATATAATGCAAATGATAATAGGTGTAGGGACCCTATGGATGGTTTCTCCCTCTTAGTGAGCATCTCCTTTATCCATTATTATTCAATTCATCAACATGTGTATAATGCTGTCATGTATCAAATGAAATGTTAGATAATAAATTCAAATAATTTTAAACAATAATTCAATAGTCTAAAAATAGTTAAAATATTTAAATCTTCCCCTTCTCAAAATAAAAATATTCCTTAGTGGTACTCTTTTACTTCCCTTTCTTTAAGCAAGAAATGCTTCACCATTTTACCCTCCATCTCCTAGGCATGGGGGCTTCACTGGGGGAGAAATACCATACCACTTGTGTTCATATTTGGGGATATATATTGAGGAAAAAATGACAATATATTGGGGGATATATGTGGGATAAAGGATTAATATATTGGAATGTGTAAAAAATGGAGCTCAAATTTAATGAAAAAATATAAAGGAGTGTAAAAAAGGTTAATGGAAAAATGGATACCTACAATATGTATTGAAATTAGGGGAATTTTAAATTGGGAAGGTGTATTGGGTTTATATTAGTAGGCAGTTAAATAATATTATTTTTAGAGGTATTTTCCATTATGTAGTCAAATTATGGGTATTGTTTAATATGCCATGTACACATGTGATGTATCAAAGTTTCATTGAGTGAAGCGTATGTGCTACTAGGTAGCCTCCTCTAGGATGAAGTGCTTCCACTGTACTTTAACTTAGGTGACGGATTGATTTCAGATCATGGTTTCCCTTCTATCTTTTTCCTATTCTCTTTACTAGTTGCTCCATTTCTTGTAGAATATAAAGTCCCAGAACCGATCTATATCTGACTAAATCCAAATCAAATGCGTTTTATTTCCACCCATACAAAGCTTCAAATCGGCTCATTTTAATAGATGCCTGATAGATATTATTGTAATCAAACTTTAGTTTATGTAAATAATATTCACACTTCGTAGGTTGATCCATAACATACATCTACAACATATCTTCTAGTATATAGTTTCTTATTTTTGTTTGACAATATTTTTTAGGATGGTAGGTTGTACTAAAGTTCAGTTTATCAATCTGAAGAAAGAGGTGGTTGAGTTCGTCGTAAGGTGTTTGGACCGCCAACAGGTAAAAGTTGACTATAAGCACCCAACTAGTTTGTTGCAACCTATTCCATTTTCGGAGTGGAAACGAGAGGTCATTTCCATGGAATTAATTATAGGTTTTCCATGGAAATTAGAGTAACATGATTCCATCATGGTTGTGCTTGATAAGTTAAGTAAGGTAACTCACTTTGTTGCAGTGAAGTCTACGAATTTAGCGAGTGAGGTAGCTCATATCTTCATTAGGGAGATAGTGAGACTACATGGTGTTACCAAGAATATCATATCAAACAAAGATGGGAAGTGCACTTCCAGGTTTTGGAAGGAGTTGTTTGCAGGTTTGGGGACATAGTTATATTTTAATACGTTAATCATCCGTAGATAGATGGGGAGAAAGAAAGGGTTACCAATGTTTTGGAAGATATGCTGAGGATGTATGTTATGCATCATAAGAGGAAGTGGGAGGAGTATCTTCCACTCATAGATTTTTCTTATAATAATGGGTATAGGGATCCATTGAAGATGAGTCCATTTCGGGCTATTTATGTGAAAATTTGTAATGCTTCCATCAGCCGGAGTGATCTGATGAATAAGGTACTGATTGGAACGAACATATTGGAAAAGATGGAACAAGATATGCATATTATCAAGAATAATTAGAAGGAAGCACAGGACATGCAGAAATTTTATGTTGATCAACACATGGAATTCAAGGAGTTTAAAATTGGGAGCATGTGTACTTATGGCTGAAGCCCAATAGGATCTCCTTGAGGATTTAATCATGTGCCAGGTTGGCACCTCGATATTGTAGACCTTTTGAGATCCTTATGAGGATTAGGCAAGTGGCCTACAGACTTGCATTTTTGTCAACAATGAAATTTTGTGATGTTTTCCATGTTTCATTAACTAAGAGATATGTGTAGGATACTAATCATGTGATCAATTTGTGTGTATTGCTGGTGGAACCAAAGGGAGAGTTCCAGCCAAAGCCACAATGCATTATGTAGTAGAAATAACACATGCTCCAGCACTGGGAAATATAGAAAGTTAAAGTGCAATGGAAGCACTCTAGGCCCGATGAAGCTACATGGGATATGATTGATAAGATGTGGGCTATGTATCCTTCATTATTTTCTAGTTCAGGAAAGTGAGTTGGGTTATAAAGCTCCAATAAGTGGTTTTTCTGTTTTTATTTTTGACATCATGTCATTGCAAATATTACATCGAGTTATGTTATCAAGCTCCATAGGTAACATGTTTTGTTTCAACGGTTTTCTGGTCATAGGTGTCATAGAACACCAAGGACGGTGTTCCCCCAAGGCATAGGGGTTTGTAATAGCCCCGGGTTAAAGTTTCATGTAATAAAGGATAATAAAGGAAAATAAAATAACACCAAGGTCATAGGACACATAAACTAAGTTGAATGTTTGGAAAGCACTATAGTGGGCATCACTTGTGGTTAATGATGGCTAAGTGCACAAGAGGCTTAGCAACTCATGGTTGCAAAATCCATCTTCAGTATGTCATTTTCAAATAGGAACATATTCACAAATGTTATCACTGCTTGGATAAAATGTCCTCAAGAGCCTTCCAAAAATTTCATTCTACAACTGTATATGAGACAATTTCCTATATGGTGAATTCTCTGATATAACCTCCAATTACAATTTCTAGCCAAAAAAAATTGGCTCACATGATCTAGATATCTACAAATTGGAGCCTTTGAACCCATTCACGAGTCTAGTCACTTTTCTCATCCAAACTCTATATGGTTTTTGGTCGTTAAGCCTTTCAATCCACCTTGCAAGAAATTCTTGAAATTCACAAAAGAAAATTTTATACAGATCTTCCACAAAGGTATAATTCTCCAACCATTTCTCAACACTAAATTTATGATCCCCTACCTCCCCTACAAAAAATTCACTCAGTTTAGTTCAAGTTGAATATGAGGTCTTATCATTGGAACCATTTATAGAGTGTTTTTTACACAGACCTAGGTTTTGCACGTGATTCGCCTAATAAAATCCCTTATTAGTACTGACACTACGAAGACGCTTGTAGGAAAGGTGAGGTCTCACGCAAGGCACTTAGTGGGGCCTATGAGAACCATGTTTTAGTAGCTGGAAAGGGGATGTGGGTTTAGTCCATGCCATACTCTTTATTCACCTCATGTCAGAGCACATTTAAGCTTCATTAAGGGAAATTGTGCTACATACAACACATCAACCACAAAAACAATGTTAACAACCATCAATGGAAAGAAATAAGGGGGACCCATAATCCCCAAAGATAGACATACATTTTATTCATTTAGAATTATGAGACTCACAAATAGTTTACCAAATCAAGACATTAGATAATGCATCTGAAAATAACGACAAAACTTGCCTAATGGATTTTCTATTAAAATCAGGCAACATCATGCAATACAATTTCCAGTCATAGGTACATTTGTGGCTAAAAAACCTACCTTCATTTCAATTTCTCTAAACAACACTATAGTATTTTCACCCATAACATTACATCTATTGTAGCCGAAAAATGTTATGTAGCTAAAAATAAACATAATTATAGCCAAAACCCAATTACATTCAAAGCAATAGTGTTATCTGCAGAACGCAAAATTTAATTACCGAAAAGTTAACAATAATAAAATCCTTCGAAAACACTCTAAAAATTTTAAATATATATATATATATATATATATATATATATATATATATATATATATATATATATATATATATATATATATATATATACGGAAAAAAGGAAAATGAAAAAATATAAATCTAAGAATCTCTTCTGTTCTTATGCATAATAACATTCATAATTTTACATAATATATTTTTTTGACGAAAATCCATTACCCGTAGATAAATTGTGGCTTACAACAATTTATTCGCAGACATTTTAGGTATATATTTATTTAAGCTGGGGTATTTTCATCAAACTTCTCTGTTGTAACCACCCTTTATACTGTCCTAGTTAAGAATCTCCCATGCCATCTTTATTCCTTATTATCCTCTGCTCTAGCATCCAGATCTTTTGAGCTCATATCTAACCCTTGGCCATCCCCCATCTCACCCTAAGCGCACAAGGGGCTTAGACAATCATGGAATTGGGTTCCATCTTCAATATTCCATTGTCAAACAACAATATATTAAAAAACATTAGTAGTACTTGGGAAAATTGTTCTCGAGATCCTCCCAAAAATTTCATTCTACAACTGTATATGAGACAATTTCCTCTATGATTAATTTTGTAATATAATCTCCAATAACAGTTTCCATCCAAAAAAAGTGGCTCACATGATTTGGATATCTACAAATTGGATTCTTCGAACCCATTCACGAGTCTAATAATTTTTCTCATCCGACCTCTATGTTGCCTTCAGATCCACTATGTTGGAAATTGTTCCTCTCGAAAAGAGGAATCTCACACCATGGTTGGAATTTGTCACTGAGCTGCCAAATTAACACTCCCTCTTATCTAGGGAGAAATTCCAACTACATCATGTAGTCATCACAGGAATCCTATCGTCGAATCATGTCCAATATCAAGTGTCTCGTCATCAAAATGTCATCACTGCTCATCCCTTTCTTATTCTTCCTTATCTCTTGATTGTCCCTTCTCATATGCTAAAAATTATCGAATCTAAAAGAATAATTTGACATCGAAGGGGAGCCTAAGATACCACGCTCTATTAAGTGGGGAGCCACTGCTACCACCCGAAATCACTTCTAGCAGGGAGCCCAATGATACTACTCAAGAAACATAAACGTGGAGACAAATCTATGATTCACTTCAACATTGGAGAGCCTATATAAATCCAAAAAAAAATCAAGGAGCACATATAAACTTAAAACCATATTGGTTAGCTTAGTCTCAGGTCGGAACCACATAGGGGAGCACATCTCAACCCAAAAATCACATCAGGGAGCACATATCAACCCAGAATCTCATGGGGGGGGATATTCAACCCCATATCGAGAAATAGGTGATATAGGATAGCACATCTCAAAACATCCTATTTACTTCCAATCTTCCTAGTAATGACCCTCAGGAGTCATGTGGTAGAACACTTGCATCATAATCAGAGCTTGGGTGATATACCCAACTCACCAGAAGGTAACTATAACAACCTTGTTGAAAATTACATGTAATAAAAGTTGAAAATTACAACCATGGTTGATGGGACACTTATTGCCAGCTGAATGTTGGAAAAAAAATCCTAGTGGGTGTTCATTTCGGTTAATATGGCTAAGGAAATTGCCAAAGGAATTTGGAAAGGAAAAATGTCATTTTTGGCACATTTATTTATGATAATAATGGAAATTAGGAGAAAAGGGAGGTGAAAGGTCACAGGTTACATGTGAGGAGGGAAATGGAGGAAAATAATGGAAAATTAAGAAAATATAGGCCTTGCCAATAAAAAGGCTTCTTGGGATCAGTTGGTACCTTTTGTTAGTTCAGTTTTGGAGTTCTCCCATTATTCTCTCTCTCTCTCTCTCGCTCTCTCGAACAATTAGAGTTTTATTGGAGCACTTTTGCATTGGATTAAGGAAGGAAAAGAAGGCAAGATGAAGGAAGGATCAAGCAAGGAAGAGCATGATCAAGCAGCTACAGTAGGATTCTTTGTAGGTATTGATTTTCATGTGTCATTTCCTTGCTATATTTGACATGCATGGTATTGAATGTGGTTCGTTTCTATCATGGCATCGACTTTTCCAGGTGTGACAATGTTTTCATCCTAGACTTTCCATTTAGTGATAGGCATGGTGTGGTGGAGTTGACATGTTTTGGTTGAGATGGATTGTGGGATGGATTTGACGTTGAGTGAGGTGGATCTATGAAATGATATAACACATGGCCTAGTAAATCCTAAACTAGATTGTTGTTTGGAGTAAATCATGATAGTGTGTTGCCTCGATTTAGGGCCTAGTGATCTGGTATGGGTTGTGGTAAAGCCTGAGATTTGGGTGCTCTCCATCGGGCCTAGGAATCCTGGGTTGGGATATATTGTAAATTATGAAGAGTATTTATTGTTTTAGGGTCTAGTAATTCATGAATCAGACTGTGGATTATGGTAAATCCTGAGAGACTAGGAGACAGGAAAATTCCTCTTAGTTTAGGTGGATAAATCCAATGGCATACATGCTTGTCTCGGCCTCGTGATTGGGTGGAGATCATGTTAAATCATGTTACGACATATTTATTGTTTTAACCTAGCGATTTGTTGTGGATTATGGTAAAGCCTGATTTCTATTTATGAGGGTGAGGTGGTTTAGCCTTGGGATTCCCTAGTTGGTTCTTTTGGTTTGAGTCCCACATTCATGCTTGGAATATGGCACAGAGGTGATTAACTGAAGAGATAATTGGCTAAGCCAATCTATGGTTGGGTGTGTTAGTCATCAATAATTTTTTCCTTTATAGATGACTAAATTTTTATCCCATATTTCTAGAAACAAAATTCATGAATATTGTGAGTTCTATAAATCTCACTGCCTTGATTATCCTCAAGATAAAACTTTCACTATTTTACTACTCTATCAAGGCATGGCCAACCTATCACTCCCAAAAGACAAAATCATGGACTTATGCCACTCATTCTCACTATGTTTTCAACCTCTGACCTTACCACTATGTTTCTGTTTGCCTAACTCTTCTGCTTACACCTTGGATTGTCAAGTAGCCTAACCTTTTCCCCTATTCACCAAATTCCTCAAACATTGGTGGTTTTAAGCTACCTTTATAGGCTCTTTTGATAAATCAAAGTCATCAGTTTCTAGGATTGTAATGCATAAAGGTTTTTCAATGCCCTGCTTTACACCTACAAACCCTAAGTTAAGTGTTCAGCTAAAGGCCAAGTCCAAAAGGCCTCCCAATAGGTCATGTAGGGTCTCCTAGGTTATTCATTGTTTTGGTTTTCTAAAATCACTATTTTACATGTGCCCAAAGATGAAATCAAATGGAAAGGAGGGTGAGATTATGATTGTCCAAAAGGTATCAAAAAACCTTCAAGAGAAACCTCCTTTGATTAGAGCATAAATTCTGCAAAAAGACAGTTGTCCATATTAAATCATTTCTGCAAGAATGGTTTATGATGGTTATCAACAGAAGAGAGGCAAGGTGAGAAGCCAAACTCCTCAAGGACATTCACAAAAAAGGGAAGACATCATGCCTATGAATAAAGAGAATCAAGGAATTTATAACTAATTGGAAAAATAGATGTTGACCAACAAGGAGTTCATGCAAAGGATCACAAGGACAGAGATACATAAGTTCCATTAAGCATAAATTTAAGATTCATTGAAACAAGAAATGAGGGTGAGAGACCTCCTTGATGATAGTAGGCAGAAGTTGAAAAATGATATCAGAGAAATGACTTACATGGTTTGTCAAGGCAACACTGTTTCACTGCACCAAAGGGAGAAATTGTAAAGAATATCAGTGTGAGGTAACCTAAGTTTTCAAGTACAGTCAAATGTCTTCAATAATGGTCAAAGGAAGGAAAGAAGGAGGTTAAGTGTCAAAATAGAACACAAAGCAGATCATGAGTTTGTTGTTGAGTGACTAAAGTTATCAAGATTCCAAAAATGACGAAGAAAACAAAATTAATTTGTGTTAGGGCACCTGCATGAGCAACACAGAAGTGGCCAAAAGAAGACATGGTAGGCATGATTTAAAACCCTGGACAAAATGTAGATGTAATTGTAAAAAGAATTAAGAGGGGGAAGAAAGTTATATTTTCAAAATCACCCACAAAAGAATCATTTTTATGCTTAAATCACCTCCTGCAAAAAGGTGAAATAAATATCAGTAAAAGGATTAAAAGGTCAAAAGAAAACATTAGAAAAGTGGGTTTTTAGTTTTAATTTTTTTATTCCAAGGATATAAAGGCACCACATTCATCACTCAACTCATTTTTCATGTGCCAAAGAGGAGAGAAATCTTTCAAGAAAAAAATCAGGGTTTCTGGCAAGTTTCGGGCAGGAGAAGCCCTACGTGCTCTTGTAAAGTTGCGCTACGTGCCTGTAGGTTATCTCTATGTAAACTACAACTCGGTGCTACGCTCCTGTAGCAGTGCGCTACGCGTTTACCACATGCAGGAGAAGCTCGACACTTGACAGCCATTCAGGCTCTGCCGCGCTATGCACTGGTGCGTTTAGGCACTGCCTAGGAGAGACTCGATTGTCGTTTAGGCTCTGCCGCGCTACGCGCCATACCGTTTAGGCCTCGCTCGACAATGTGAAAATCTGACCACACTACGCACTGGTCCATTTAGGTGCTGCACGAAGACCCTCCGCCTGCGCTACGCTCTCGTGCTTTGTTTAGGGCCGACCTGACAGCTCGTTCAAGGCCGACCCGACAGCTCGTTCAAGGCCGACCCGACTGGCCCGAGTGTTGCGCTCCTGTGCTTTGCATTCAGCCAGGAAGCTCTTCAAAGCTGTGAAAGCCTCAAATTTTCTCAAAACTCCTAATTTTCTCTGCTTGGCACCTCCGAAGATTTGATAAGAGGTATTTAGATCTATTTCCCCCTCTCATGCTGTTTTAAAAGGGTAAATTTCGAAAGAAAGTTAGAAACCCTAGAAGAAGATGACAAGGCAGGAGATATATAAGGGGATGACAGTGATCAAAATGAAAGAAATGAGGACATTACAGGGGATAGCAAAGAGTTTGAGGAAAATGAAGAAACTAAAGGTACCTCTAGCAGTGACCCCTCAAAAAATGACAATGATGAAAGGACAGAGGCAGATTTTGAGGACAAATGCAATGAGAAGAATAGTGAAGAAGAAAAATGAAATGAGCCAGATAATGAGGAAGAAACAAATGAAAGTCAAGAGACAGAGGCAGAATTTGAAGAAGATACATAGGCAGAACTAGAAGAAGATAACAGTAAACATGACAGTGGTAAATATGAAAACATTGAGCATGGCAGTGGGAAAAACAATGACACTAATGAATAAGGGACAGGTAATGAAGAGACAAATTATGAAGACAAAGGCAGTGAACAGTGCAATGGTGAAGGAAAAAGTGACAAAGAGGCCAGCCATGAAGATGAAAATGCACAAGACAGTGATGAAGACACTGATAAAAACACCTCTAATAATGACAACATTGAGAATGATAATATTGCAAACATAGAGGATAACAATGCAGAAGATATGGAAGAGGATGACAATGATGAAGATCATGATAGTGATGATAACATGGGGGGAAATGAAAGTGCCTCTCAAGAGGGCAGTTAAGAACAAAATGAAGAAGACATAAATGCAGAGACCATTCATGAAAGGAAAGACAATCTTGAGGTCAACCATGAAGAGAGAATTCTAGTAGACAAATTTGATTTTCTCCCTCTCACTTATCAAAGAGGATCAAGGCAAGTGTTTGTTGCCTCCAAAAGGCAAGGGACCTTGCCATATACATCAGTTCAAAGGCTTGAAAAGGACAAAGAGAATATGAAAAATGATAATAAAAGTAAGGGATGCAAGCAAACTACTCAAAAGCCACAATTCATTGACCTAGATAGTGATAATGAAGATGAGGAGATGGCCACTAGAATACTACTCCCAAGCAAGGATGCCAAAATCAGGGAGTGGGAGAGGGATTTTGAGATGTCACAATATATCATTCAGTACTACAAGTATTAACACAAGCACTTAAAGAATATAAATAGGGGCCTTGCTCTCCAGAAAAAGATGACCAAACATTATGCCATGAAAAACAAACTTGCTAGTGCCAAACTAAAGGAAGCCCTAATGGAAATTCAAGCAATAAAAGAAGAAAAATGCCAATCAAGGCTTGGAATATTGGCAAAAGCCTCTTTACAGGTCTTCCAAAACCCATGAGGCACTCATCTACTAAATTTGGGAGAATTTTGACAAGTTTTGTTTTTTGGTAATTTTGAGGCCAAGGGGGTAGCACACATGGTTCTAAGATATTTTTAAAAGAATATTCAAGAGAAAAGGCTTAAATTTTTGGGATCTTCATCACAAATATAGCATTCTCACAAATTTTCAGATCAATTGGAGTTGTTTTGGTCCTCCAAAAGGGTCAAAAACACCCAAATTTTCACCTTTCTGCATGCTTTTCAGGACATGTGTTGCACCTTTACCAGCCTTGTAATTTATACTTTTTGAACCGGTTTTGGAGGTCATATCAGAGAACCAAGGGCATATCTAGAAATTATACTTCAAGGGCTTTCCAACGAGCCATCACGGAGCCTTTTCTGACATCGGGAAGGGGTTCAAAACATTGTTACAAGATGACCCATTTTTCCTGCTCCTGTGCTACGCCCTTGGCATGGAAATTCCTCCTAAACACAGTGTTGTGCCCTTAGTAGAGGGAAAGTAAAAAAAATATTCTTGGAAATTTTTAGGAGGCTTTTCAGACCTCAAATGTCAATTTATTTGCTAAAAAATCCTGGAAAGATATTTTGTTTTAGATATTTTGTGCCTTGGGCCTTGTAAGGTCTCAAGGACAATAGTGACATTTCTGATTAGCCAATAGGCTTCTAGATACTCTATTAGGTTTTTCTCCTCGTTGCTGATAAATAGAGCATTGAGGACTCATTGTAAATGTTGGCTTTTGATGAGCTTTGAGAGCAATACATGGTTCTTTGAGGTTGAAGAGAAATTTGGTATTATGGAGCTTGTGAATAATATTCTTTGATTGATGATGATGAAAGCTTGCTTGCAGGATCCCTAAGCTTGGTGAATGGTGATGTGTCTCTAATTTGTTCATGTTTTCTTGTTTATCATTATGTCAATTTTTCTTTGTTGCAGTAGATCAGAAAATTATCGGCTAAGAAATGTTGTTTGAGGCATCTTAGTCCTCCTGTTTGCTACTGTCTTTATTTTTTCCTCTGCTGGGTGTGTTTAAGGAATTCTTAGTTGCTCCTTAGGCCTCTTTATGCTTTTTTATTTCATCAATGGATTAATATGCTAGTTATAAAATATGTTTTATGGAAAACCCTGCTTATTTGATGATATCTAAACTCTGTTTTGAAATATCTCTTTGAAGTATTACTTGTTAGGTTAAGTCAAGGAGGTCTTGTTCTGATATTGCCCTTTGTCCATGCTTATTAGTTTGCCTCAAAGTTCTTTATAGCTTGATTTATGATGTCTAGGAGTTACCTCTTCATTGGTTAATGTTATTTGTCATCTTATATGTTTCAAACTTTCTAGGTGAAATCACTGAAGTTAGATAGGATTTCTTGCTTTCTTTGTTTCACTAAATTGTTCATCTTGGATGCCTATTTGTTTAAAGTATTTTCATTGAGTAAATGGTTTGCCCTATCTCATGATTATTATATTTTTCTTATCAGTATTTGAGACCTTCTTGTTTACAGGTATATGACAAAGGATTATTAACTTCCATTTTCCCTACCTTGTTTCCCCAACTTAATGTCCATTTCACTTCACACATAACCTTAAAATATCCATTTACTACACTAGAATTTCCCTGTGATGCACTCTGACTCATTGTTGAGATATCCATGACTTTCATAGACTCCATAGCCCAATTATTTTATGACCTCTCAGTCCACCTATTCCACTTGATCATTTTACCAAACCAAACAAACAAAACCCTAAACTTCACAACTAGCCTAAAATCAACCATCTGAAGCAAACAAGTTAACATACTTCGCATATAATATAGAGAGCCCTCTCTGAGTCCAGGAAGGCTAGGTCCTAGGACTCCAAAGACTGGTTTCATGTTACCCTGTGCATTTGGTCTACCAATCTGCTAAATCACGAGACCCTAAAAGGGTGGAACGTGGTAGTCCCATATTCGGTTTGTTTTTACATTTATTAATGAGAGTTCATTTCCTTGGTATATGATGTGTAAATGTACATGTTTATAGGTGGATTCTATGGCTATTGTATCCTTGATTTTTTTCTTGTTATATGTTGCTTATAATAATGTATTATGTTAGTGATGATGTACGGCTCTCTTCATGCTTTTATTTGTAAATGAATAAAAAATGTATCTATGACCTAATAAATGATACTACAGCTAGTGATGTAAGGGAACAATGCTTCTTATAGATTCTCGGATAAGTATGATACCCATATGCTCAGATATGTTTTTTAGACCTGCAGAATACATGTTTGTGATATGTTTGACAAAATTCCTGTCATGGAAAGTAGGGGTCTGGTCTAGGCCTTATCATGGTTTTTGAAAATACATCATTGTTTCACTAATTTATTTCATTCTTGAACTTTTCATTGAGTCAAGTGCCTACATGTATCGTCCTTGTATGTTTGGTTACATGTGGTTACATGTTTTTACAATTATTATCCATTTATTCTTGATTACATGTGTTTATGTGTATGTATTTTCCATGTTTATGCTTGTGTATTATCTGTGTGTATGTTTGCGTATCAGATATGATTATGAATATGTATTTTTCATGTGTGTCGGTATGGTTGATGTCATCATGAATGAGGTCATAGTATGTGTAGTGATATGGTCATGCAATGATGACCGAATTCCAGCTAGAATGATGCTTATGTGATTGGTACATTTAATTGCTATATTTTTATATGCTATCATGATTATGTTTATACATGTATCACGCTAATTTCGATGATCTTTCTGATGAGGTATCCTCCCTAAGTTATACTAAGGTATGTTGGTTTATTTTAATTTGGTTTAGTTGATGTAGTATGCCTTGCAGGAAAAATATCAAAATGAATAGAAATATGGTAGAATTAAAAGACTCTCCCTATGAATCAGATGAGCAGTGTGGTGGGAACTCCTTTGATGTGGTAGAAACATTGACAATATTAAAGGAAGAAATACGAATTTTTAAGGTAGAAAATGAAATTATCATACAGGAATAAGAAAAACAAGCAGAGGTTAAAATACTTCTTCAGAGCCTGTCAGAATTTCAATGGAAAGGGCCACTTCGTATCAGCCATGGACATGAGGAAAAAAATAATGGGGCATATGGTAGAAGGTATCCTGGTAGACACAAGTCAGATAGAGCTGACATAGTGAGAGATACCAGGTTGTTGGACACTCTGGGTAGGAGAGGTCATGAGTACAAGTATTATTCTAATTTTGGTTTGGATAAACATTATGATTGCCATCATTATCATCCTTACAGGAGGATTGATAGGGGATAATTTCCAGATGAATTTAAGAAAGCAAAGCCACCTAATTTTGATAGAGAATAGAAGAAACAAAAATAGGTAGAAGCCTTCATGCTTGGGATGAATAAGTTCTTTGAGTTGCATAATTACACAGATTCTATGAAGGCCAAATTAGTTATCTTTAGCCTTAGAGGTAAATAAAATTCAGGTGGGAAGACGTGAAGTGGGTTAGACACATTAGGATAGAAGACTTGAGTTGGAACAAGTTAAAGAGGACTTTTAGGAAGAAATACATGTCAGAGGGGTACTACAATAGCAAGGAAAATATGCTCAATCTTACATAAATCAATATTGTTCAATCAAATCGACTATGTCATCTTATCAAAGTTCAGATTCAAAATCAAAACTAATATCATATTCAACAATATCATTGTAACAAATTCTTTGGACTAGGTGATAGGTAGAGCTCACATCCAAATATTAATTTATGACTTCATCTATTGTCATGCAAAAAAATTGTCATTTAAAAAGAAATATAAAACCAAACTTCATCAAGTCTTCCTCATAATATAAATACTTTTTTTCATTATACGTAAATGCTACACTAAGGATAAGCCATCCAGGCTCCATCCATTTATTTTGATATTACTTCATACTAAATCACAACTATTTATACTTCAACAATGAGGATAATACAAAGAAATTATTGAATGCCAATATTAGTCAGTGAAAATTACTATGCTCACATAAAACTGTCATCAAGGAAACCAATCAGATATCAAGTCAAAACACTAATTTTTTATCACAATGAGTTCAATCATTCCATAACTCAATAACATATGAACCATCATATTAATGCTCTAAAGAATATTTATGAACTATCAAGCATCATGTCATTGCTCATATATATTAATAAGCCAAATATTTGCTGATACGTGATCTATTTTTGAGCGGTGACCTTTGGTGTTTGTTATAAGGAACTTACCCTGTAAATTCCTACATGGTATCAGAGTTGTTTTGAGGGCCGCATATGTTTTTTATCCAAATCCGAAGTCGATTTGAATGCATGTGAGAGTCGTTTTCCAGATCTATTGTTTTTTACCACTTTCAGGCCAAGAGAACTTCTATGTTGTGTCTAGAGCCTCTTTTATTTTGAGGAACCCATTTCGTTTCATGCGAAAAGGTTTTCGGTGGCCCTAGCTATGTCATTTTAGATCTGGAGGTATAAAGGTTTTTTTTTGTAGTTATATTTATTTATCTCTCTGTTTTATTTCAATTTATAAATTTTTTTCTATTACCAGATCTATACGCTCTTCTCTGAGTATACTCTTTGACATGTGCTCTGTGAGATCTGGCAAACCAAAAACAAGAAGACAAGATTTTTCTCCTACGTATGCTCTTTCCTCGTGACTTTGTGCGATATCGAGAAATCAGAAATAACGAGAAAAATATTTAGTTTTCGGGCAGACTAACCAAAAATATAATATTTTTCCATAAGTCTTGTATATATATTTTTGTTGTTTGCATGGTTGTTTTTTGCATGAAAAAAAACATGAAAAAAAAACCCTTCCTCCTTTCCAACAATTACTAAATATTTTTACTAGCTCACTTGGTCTAAATTTACTTTATGAGAATAGAGGTCTTGGGTTCAACTCTTCTTGTCAATTCACTTTTGCTAAAAAACATTTTTTCAAGTTACTTTTTCTTAAAAGTTTTTTGTCAAGATATTAAAAAAAAACACATGTAACTTATGTCTTAAAGTTAGTTTATGTCATATTGTTTCTCACTCATTATAAAAAGCGAGTCACTTAAAATCTAAAGTCACTTTATATTTTATTTAATTTATAGTCTACTTGGTCATTAGTTCATAAAGTAACATTGTAAAAGTGACTCTCACTTATTTATAAAATTGGGTCACATAAAGTAGTTAAAAAAAATTGAGCTTATTATATTAAGTTTGGAAAGGGATAGATTTTAAAAGAAAAAAAAGTATGACTTCATCATTAACCTTTAACCTATCACGTGAATACTCGGCAT
Source organism: Pinus albicaulis (assembly GCA_034641835.2). Classification (NCBI taxonomy): domain Eukaryota; kingdom Viridiplantae; phylum Streptophyta; class Pinopsida; order Pinales; family Pinaceae; genus Pinus; species Pinus albicaulis. The sequence continues at coordinate 22,263 of JAXQQM020065946.1, read as the reverse complement.
ATACTACAAATTTTCCTCAAAAAAGGCATAACTTCTTCATTCAGATGCCATTTCTAGATCCATTTTTTTTTAATTGGTCTAATTTTTGAGATCTTTCGATTGGAGTAGTTAATTTTAAAATTTACAGCTTTAGTTTTTAAAAATGGGAATTACATGTCTGGTTATTCTTAATAGCACCAATTATTTCCAATGGCTATCCTACATGGTATACTTACTTAGAAGTAAAAGGCTTTTTAGAATAGCCCCAAGACTAGAATCTAAACCTATCGATGAAGATAAACATGCTAAATGGGAAAATAAACAAGATCAAGCCAGAGGGTTGATAGGAATGTCCATTGCTCAAGATCTTAGATTTCAGATCCAATAAATTGATTTCCCCGATGAAGCTATGAAAAATATAAAAATTGTTTTTGGCATTCAAAACGAAATCAGAGCCCACCAGCTTGAAAATGAGTTGCTTACTTTGGGCCCCAATAATTTATCCTCTATTGAATACTTTTTGTTCAAATTCAAGACCCTTAGACTTATCTTAGAAGGTTTTAATGTAAAAAAGGAAGATGGTAGTCTTATTTATTCCATTCTTTCTAAGCTAGGCCATACATACTCTGTATTTTTTTCCACCTTCTATTCCAATAGAGGATCCCTCATTTCTCCGCGAACATCCTACAAGTCCCCCTCTTTTGATGCCTTTTGTGATTCTTTGATAAGAGAACAAGAACAAATCTGACACTTTGGTCTTATTAATGTTGGGAGATCTTCTAAGAAAGCCTTAGCAGCCCAGCAGCAACCAAATCCAAAGAATCGTAAGAAGCAACATCCTAAAAATAATGGTCCTAAACCAAACAAGGATCTTAAGCAATCTCAGCGCAAAATGAAAAAGCAACTCAACAACCTGATAAGGAAAATAAAAACAAAGGGAAGAAGACAAATATACATTGCAACTTTTGTAAACGTGATGGACATATAGATTCAAAAGGTTTTAAGAAGATGGAAGCCTTAGAATAAAAAATGAAGAAGCACAACATCCATTTAAAGAACTATTTAACTTCATCTTCGAGAATGGAACTTTCTGCATGTGGTTGTCAAAAACCCAGATCTAGTTATGGATTGAATGTATCTTCTTCTTCTCATTCTCACAAGTGGCTCATTGATTATAGAGCCTCTTACCACATGGCCAAAAATAAAGCCATTTTTTCTTCTTTAAATGATTGTAACACCAAAAATATCTATGTTGGTGATGATAGATCTCTTAGTGTTGTATGCGATATGGAACCATTCATCTAGATAATGGTCAGTTTAATGATGTATTATGTGTTCCTACCGTGTCCTGAAACCTTCTATTTCTTTATCAGATAACTCATTCATGTGAAGGGAAAACCGTATAATTATGAACTCATAATGCTGTAATTAAGGACCTAAGAGATCCTAGACATATTTTAGCTACTATCATTGCTAATGATTCCACAAGGTTGTATAAATTTGACAACTTTGGGTCATCATGTTTTCCCTACGTTTGTGTTGCTCATAATGATGAAGTGAGAAAAAATTGCCATGAATGATTTGGTCACTTAAACTATCGATCTCTTTAAACTATATGTAAATAAAATATGGTGACAGATCTTCCTATGGTATCTTGCCGATTGATGCTAGTGATTATGCCATGGGTGCGGTCCTCATGCAACATGGTAAGCCTATCTTTTTTCATTTAGAAAATTTTAATGGTGCACTGATTAACTATCGTACATATTACAAGGAGTTCTATGCATTGGTGCAAAGTGTGAAAAAGTGGAAACACTACTTGATGGGTAAGGAAATAATCATTCAAACTGATCATCAATTGTTGCACTACTTTCAATCACAAACAAAGTTGGAGCAATCAAGGCACTTTCGATGGATGGGTTTTATTCAACAATTCCACTTGGTGATAAGGTATAAAAAAGGTATCTACAATAAATTTGCTGACATGCTTTCTATGCCTATTGTTAGTGCTGCTACTATTCTTAAGTATAATTCTATTTTACATGAGAGATATGTAGAATAATATGCTTTAGATAGTGCTTTTTAAGATGCATATGTAACTTTAAGTCAAGGGAAAAAAGTAGAGGAACTGGATTATCACATGCATGATAACTTGTTGTACAATATTCGTAAGCTTTGTATTCCACAGGGAGAAAGAGTCAACATTATAAGAGAGGTGCATAATTCTCTTATTGTTGGTCACTTTAGTGTAAGTAAGATGGTGTCACATCTACAAAGGTATTGTTATTGGTCTCATATGCTTGAAAGTGTGTCACATTTTATTAGAGGTTGTTCATAATGTGTTGTTGGTAAGCCTAGAAATAGAAAGTTAGGATTGTACAATCCACTTCTAGTACCTTCTCGTCCACGAGAGAGTGTTTCTATGGACTTTGTTGGAGGTCTTCCTATGTCAAAGAGGAATCATGATTATCTTTTTGTAGTTGTGGATACGTTCAAAAAAATGTGTATTTTTGTGCCATGTAAAAAGAAAATTACAACTCAACAAACTTATCAGTTATTCTTTCAGAATGTATGGGTGCATTATGGATTTCCCACATCTATTTTTAATGATTGAGATTCCCGCTTTTTTGGGAACTTTTGGTCAAGATTGTGGGGATTCATGGACACCAAATTGAAAAAGAGTATTGCATTTCATCTGCAAACAGATGGTCAAACAAAAGTGGTGAACATGACAGTGATACATCTTCTTCATGGCTATTGCAACAAGAATCCTAAGTTATGGGATGAAAACTTGCACTACATTCAACATTCTTACAACCGAGCAAACCACTCTTCAACTCAAACATCGTCATTTGAGGCATGTTTGGGATACTTGCCTAAATCTCCTTTAGATTTCATTTTTAGAAAGGATGTTGCTATTGATGGCCATAGTTACATAGACAAATCTAGGAGGTTCATTGAACAAATCCAATTGGTGCATCAAGCAGTCTATGAACAACTGGAAAAAATCCAAGTACAAGAGAAAGCATGATAAGCATCGTGTAGATCACAAATTCCAAGTCAGTGATGAATTTTGGCTTCACATTAGCAAAGAGAGGCTTCAAGGAGAATGTAAAAAACTGAAACCAATTCGATATGGTCCATTTATATTTTTTGAAAATATTGGTGATCATTCCTTCAAGTTGGATTTTCCTTCATATATGAAATTTATGTTGTTGTTAATGTTGAGAACTTAAGGTTGTATGAGCCGCATTTGATTGAATATCAAGGAGAAAATGTTTATATTCCTTCCATTGAGGATATTTCTTCTGAATAGATTGATGAACTACAACAAGACACCATTCTTGACAGAAGAACAAGGTCTTAAAAACGAGGGAATGTGGATTACCTTCGTGTGGGGGTCAAAGGCATAAATCCAAACAAGGAGAAATGGATCAAGATTGGAAAGGTGAGGGAACAATACCCTCATCTTTTGAACAACTGAAAGTGATATTTTGGGGTCCAAAATCTGTTAGTGGGGAGGAGTGATTAGGTGCTAAAAATTATGCTCAAAAATGAAAATTTTCAGAATGGTGTGGAACCTACATGATCGCTTAAATATCGTCATTATGAATACGCCACAACTCGTTTCACGGAAAAGCGACATCATATGCTCCCAGAAACGTGTTATGTTTGTTTTGCCAAACATGTAATTTTTTTGAAAAAAAATGCAGAACAACATAGTCAGTAGTCCGTACTACTGACTGGGCATGCCCAGTTGGCAGACTGATTGGTCAAAGGAATTCTCCAGTGAATCAGGTGGTGCCAAGTGGAACGATATCAACGGTTTGTTGTGGCGTGATGTGATTGGCTAGAAACGTGGCCAACCACAAGCTACCACATGGCCCAACTGGAGGCTGCCATGTGGCAGCACGAGAGGCCACAAAATTTTGGTTAGGGCCAAACCATAGTCCACCGGGGTCGAACACCCACCTCACCACCATCAAAAAAAGTCCTTACCGCTATGCTGCACACATTCCTTATTAAACTATGTATTAAAAAATTATGTTATGGTGTAAGTGGCAGAGGTATGGGGGTAGTGGTCAGGGCCTAGCCCCGGCCACCCGAAAACACATTTCATATAACCTATGGCCTGGAACTGGGGGTGCAGTGGAACCGTCGCCATGACCGCCACCATCACCATGGTATGTGACCACCATGGAAGCTACCTGCTCAGACCGCCACCGGACCGCGGCGTGTAGTCGCTTGCACAAAACCTTAACCACCTCTACTAAGTCTCCCCATGTGAACATTTCGGTACTAACCACCAATAGTTAGTTAACCACCTGACAGAAATTTATATTAAAAACATTTTATTTAATGTGCCGACCACATAGTTTATTTTTCGAACTTAAAGCATCATTGGGAAAATTAAGGTTCTGACAATTGCACCCAAAATTAAATTATTGCTTAGTTAGTTGAATTAAGGGCGAAATTGTAGGACCGGTCTAGATTTTGGGGAAATTGTGGAGCAGTTAGCAGGAAAACTTGGGAGGCTCATAACTTCTCCAGTTTTTGACCAATTTCAGATCAGAAAGAGGCTAGATAGACATTTTTGGGCATTCTTGAGCTAATGGAACATGTTTTGAAGTCATTTGAGCAATATAGATGCATGTAATCACTATTTTGAGCATAATGAAAAATGGCCAAACCATTGGACGCTAGACCAAGGAGGCATAGCCCAAGAGGGGTGAACTCCATCATCTGTTGTTTTATGGTTATTATTATGGTGCATTTGTCTATTGTTTCTGTCTATTTCAGAGTTTATTCACATGCTTTATGTGTTTAAAATTTAACATAAAAGATCTCAAAAACTCATTTTAAACACTTGTAATTTATAAACCCTCAAGCACAACTTGGTTAAGATCTCATACAGATCAATGGGAAAGAATTTGGCTTGCGGTGGGTGTTATTTTTGTGTATTTTTTGTTCACTGGCAGTGGTGGGTGGTGGTTTAGCCGGTGAAGGTGGCACTTATTTCTATGTGGGCAGCTCGAGAGGTTTCAAGCGGGTGCTCCTCTGTTTGTTCCAGCGGTTTCGGGGAGCCTACCATCCGTCTCGTTGCTTGCTCGGGGTGCTCCTCTTCCCAAGAGAAGCCCAATTCGGGCAACTCTGGAGATGGTGCGTCCATGTCTAGGCTCGAACTGGTGAGTGGTAGCGTTAGCCCAGTACAGGGTGGTCAGAGTGGTGGTGGGTCGAGTCACGCGACAATGAGTGACAAAGGTACTGGTCGGTTGAGGGGATCAGGGCACATAGGGCCTACAGCGTGGGGTGGTCGGCCCGGTGGCTCGATGTTGGGTCGTAGCAGCCACACTTCTCTAGATTAGTAGTGTGGGGGTTCGGCTTGTCGCAACATTTATGTGCGTTGAGTGCGGACGTGTCATGGTGGTGGTGGTCTGCGACAAGTTTCTTGTGTTGAGAGATGTCGAGATTTTATCCAGTAAGTTCTTCATCGTCTCGGGACCTCGGAGCAGGTAAGGCAGGAGGAGCATGTTGAATTGATTTCCACATTGAAAAAAATTCATCACTTTCAATGCCATGTCCAGGAATGTGTAGTGGTGGTCTGGTGAGACCATAATTTGTTATCTGAGAAGGTTGAGAAGATGGAGGCATGGATGGCCCATTTCGAGGAGCATGTCCAATGTTCCTTTCATCCTCTGTCACCTTCTGGAACAACTTCGGAAAACCCAACCTCCATCATTTCTAACGGATAGCAAAGATACATGTGTTTTTATATGTTTTGTCTGTTTAGTGGTGCCTATAGCCTCTTAAGTTTTAGACTTTCTCTTTCTGTTTTTTTGTTTCAGTATCATATGGTGATAGTGATAGTCAACATACCTGGTTTGGGTAAGACTACTCTACTAATGTACCAGTTTTTGAAAACTTGAATAAAATTTTGAGTTACAAAAAAATAATGCATGTTTCATAAATATTTTTAATAAATTTTAAAAGAAAAAAAAATATTAATCATTTTTGAAAATGTTTATTATTTTTCCCGAACTAGGGGGACCCGAGCCTACGGTGGGCATCGGTTCCGATATTCCAAAATTAAAGGGATTTTTTTGTTTTTTTCATTTCACTAATAATAATTATGGAAAGTATTATTTATTAATATATTTTATATTTTTAGAAATATATTTTCAATTTGAGCCATATTCTCACCCAACTTCCCTCCGATATTCCAAAATGAAAGGTATTTTGGTGTTTCTCTAATGTTAATAATAATATTTATGGACCATAAAAGTATTATTTATTGATATGTTTTTGGGAACATGTTGACGGGAAAATTTGTCCGACCAACAGTAGGGGATCTCCCCGGTAGAAAGTCCCAATTAGACCTTAAACCATTTGGAGTAGGGATCTCGTCCGGGGTGTGGGTCCGGCTACCGCTTAAGACGCCTTCCCTTCCGGTCTCAAAAGAACCCGATTGAATCTGCGGGCACACACTTATTCATAGGATACAAAATACATGATTGATGCATTGAACATGTCCACAACACTATGTGTAGCAAGAGAATGAATAAAACATATACGCCCGAAGAGATGCAGTTAACAACACGTCTTTTGGGTTATGCTTGCAAGGTATCTGACCACAGAAGAAATAGTTCTTAATGGCAAGATTCTTCTTTACTTCCTGAAAGATAAAATGAAATGCTAATAGGAAAAGGTATTAACATCCATTTAGAAAGCGATAAAACTGAACATCATTAACACAAGCATAGATAAACATGATGCATAAATGAGGTTATTGGAAAATGCAGTTTCATTAATCATAGGATGTTCTGAAACTGTTCAAGAAATACACACAGTGCTGTCACAGAAAAACAAATCATCCGGCAAAGGGGTTTTAACAAGTATTCGTATTCATATGCCTAAGAATATGATCTTTCAATACAATCAATGTAGCTCTTGAGTCTGAAAAAGGAAAAGCCTCGGACACTTTCCTCGTAGGGAGTTTTATAGCACAAAACTTGCCCTTTGGGCTTCCCGACTTTTCACCTACCTGCCTGTTGAGTTGCCTCGCGACCTTGAAGAGGTTGCGACCTGCGACCTGTCTGGTATGTGCGACTTGCGACCTGGACAGACAGTGCGACTTGCGACCTGGATAGACAGTGTGACCTGCGACTTGGGTATACGGTGCGACCTGCGACTTGTCCTGGCGGTGCTACCTGCGACCTGCCTCTAACTGTTGCTCATGACTTGTTGCTACCGGGCTGCGGAGATGGACGCGCAATGTTGAGGTCAGGGGTGTCAATCTGCTGCTCCTTGAGAAAATCTTGCCATGTCTGGTACTCTGCCGCTATGGGGGAAACCAGAGGAACCTCCTCCTTCAACCGATGCATGCATTCCAAAGCATTTGGCACTAAGGTTTCCCTTTTCTGTGAGATCTGGTTCGAGAGCGAGGCAAGTTTGGTATAAATTCGAACTGGAGTGGCAATAAACTGACTCAGATGTTCTTGAGATGCTGCGGGCTCAGGAGCAGTAGCGGCTTGCTTGATAGGCTGCAGAAACGACTGGATGTCCTGATCCACTTTCTCCTAGGATTTTTCTTCGTCCAATGCCCCAAGCGACGGAATGTGGTGCAAAGTGTGCATCGAGTCGATACCGCTGATCAGGTGGTTGTATGAAGACATAACTTTGTCCAGGTCCTTGGATAATTTGTCCTTAGATTGTATTGCCATACAGAACTGAACCTTAGCATCCTGTGTATGAATCCAATCCCTCTTGGGCAAATTTTCAGGTGCCTGAGGGTATTGTACTGTCCAGCCCATCATTCTGTCTAAGGCCTGTGAGGCCTCCCTGAGCTTCTCGTGCTTTTGCTTGGTTTCTACTCGTGCTCTTACCAGTGGGGCGACTGTTTGTTTGATGGTGAACATTTCTCCGTACACCTGCCTCATGGTTGCTTCTAACACTTCACACTCTTTGGAAATGGCTAGGGGGACTTCATTTACCGGTGGAGTCTAGTTTCGCAGTTGTTGAACTTCTGCTCTCAACTCTGATTTCTCCTGTTCTGCTCTTTTCTCGCGCTGCTCAGCTGCTTGCAGTCGATTTTGCAGAGAGACTATTTCTCTACTCATTCTGGTTACGTTCTCTTCCGTGGCTGTGGCGAAAGCAGTACCCGTCGATGCTATCATTATAGGATTAGTCCTGGTATCAAGGACTATGTCTTTGCCTGTTGCAACTGTGGACGTGGCAGAGGGACTTTGCGCCAGATACCTTCTTTTCTCTTGCCGGATTTTGAAAGAGAATTGATCGAATGTGAGTCTGGTGAGATCAAATACATCCTCTTCCTGCCCCTGGGGCGATCTAACATCAGAGAGCTTGGTACTACCCAGAGGTATCTCGAGGGGAGTTACCTCGATGTCTTCTAGCATGTCATCCTCCATTTCTTCTCTGTTCTTTTCCTCTTCTTCCTTTCGCCGACGTTCAGTTTCTGCTGCTGCTTATATTTCGGCCTTCCTCTTCCGCTCAGCTACAACAGCCTGTTCGGCCTTCTTCTGGCAATCAGCTTCTGCAGCCTGTTCGGCCTTCTTTTGGCGCTCAGCTTCTGCAGCCTGTTCGGCCTTCTTTTGGCGCTCAACTTCTGCTTTGTCCAGCTCTGCCTTGAGTGCCCGTTCTGCTGCGGCCTGTGCCTCCTTTTCCTCTTTTTCTTTCCTGGCCTCCTTGGCTTGCTTCTTCTTCTGCATTTCTGTCGCACTCTTCTGGTGTTCTTCCTCATCCTCCTTTATCTTCTTTTCCCTTTCTTGCTGGGTTTTTGCTTCGGCTTATTTCTGTTAGATAGATGTAGTAAGCCCTGTGCTGGTCCGAGACTTCTTGGGTAAAGAGGAAGAGGCACCTCCCAACTGACGTCTTCTGTTTTCCAGGCTCTGATCATCTGGATCTTCTTGGCCCAAGTCTACTCCCGGAGCAAATTGTCTCTCAGCGTTATACCAGTTCCTTCTTTCATCTTCTGTCGAGCATTCAATATGCTGATAAGTCCACTTGAATTTAGCTTTCAGGCAGTGTTCCAGAACTATTCTTTCTGGGTCATATGTTCGGTGTTCTAGCGCCCCAAGCTGATAGCTTTTCATCGCTTCTCCCTCTGCTGCTACTTCCTTGAAGTCTTTAACTGTGTATGCGCCAATGGTGAGGGGTAGCGTGGGCCACGGCTTCTTTTTTCCTTTAGACAGGACGCTGGAGAAGCCTTGAGACATTTGGAAGCATAACTCCTGAATGAGCATTTTTTCTGTAACAAAGTGAGGCATGGCATGTGGTGCCCTGTAAGATCCAAAGACTCAGATAAAGGTATATCCAGCGAAAGGGAACCAATGTGCCACTTTGACTAGAGTCTCTTTGGCCCGCCAAGACATGTAGGGGGCGTCTTGGCCAAATAGTTGTCTGTATATAGAGGGGATAAATACTTGGGAGATCTGCTCTATATCCTGTTTGTACTTGGACTCCCAAAACACCCTGATTTGCAGATGAATTGCACGGGTCTGCTCGGAATCCCAGTTGTGTGCCCATCCCTCAAAGTGTAATCTTGCGCAGACAGCATCCAGCAGGTAAGAGGCCATGTAAAATTCGGAAGGCATTCCCTCTTCTGGGGCCAATGCCGTGGACAAGTTTGTCTGCATCGAATTCATCAATATGCCAGCCCAGTTGAAATGGGTGCCATGTGTCGTCACATGCTCCATGATAGTAGCCCAACTATCGCTGAAAGTGGAGTAATCAGAGCGCCCGTAAAGTCTGCAAAGCATGGCGACAGCTAATTTATAGATCTTTCTCAGGCTAGCCACCAGATATTCTTAGTCTTTCTTGACTTTAAATTTCTCGGGCTCCTCCCACCATTGTCTAATGCTATCAACTATAGGAACTGCGTGAGCAATAGCCCATTCTGGTGTGAAGTATTCTTCTGGGCGAGGAAACAAGTAATAAAGGTGGGCATCCGAGCCTACGAGCGTAGCGAAAGCCCTACCTTCGCTGTCTCGGATCACAAACTTCTTGGGATCCATCTTTTGTATGATCCAGTCTATAACCTCTGGGCATGGAAATATGGTTGGATGCGCCCTTGCCAGATGTAGTTTGGACCTTTTTACTGCTAAGTATATTTCCCGGTCTGGGAGATCTTTTGGGAATTCCTCTTCCGGTATGGCGAACTCATGATACACTTGGTACCATCGCATGTTGTATTCTTTTGTAAATGTACATAGTGTATCCCTGTATATTGGGGGCGGGGATACCACGTCCATCTCATCAACTTCTTCCACCACTTGCTTGGCCTTCTTCCGGGACAGCGGGGGTGCCATGTCACTAGAATCTGATAAAACAGGTATGCACTCTATGTCTTCTTGAAGTTCACCTGTCAAATTCATAAAGGAATCCCAAGATAAGTACGACATGATGATATAAAACCAATTACAGTTTAGTGATGAAATTTAGCTGAGACACATGTAAAACTGGGTTACTGGTTTACTGGGTCGAAGGGTCGCGGATTGCAAGAAGAGGCCTAGGTGCGACTTTGCGACCTTGCGACTAGGTCGCAAGGTCGCGGGGTCGCAAATTACGAAAAAAAGGACAATGCGACTTTGCGACCTCGCGACCAGGTCGCTGGGTCGCTGGGTCGCAATTCTCCAAAAAATTGGGAAATGCGACCTTGCGACCTTGCGACTAGGTCGCTGGGTCGCTGGGTTGCAAATTCCAAAATCTGAAGAAAATGCGACCTTGCGACCTCGCGACTAGGTCGCTGGGTCGCAGGTCGCGTTAGGGCTTGCTGGGGGGTTTTGGGCGCACGCGGCGTGAAGGTTTCCTCCCTCTAACTGGAAAGTTATAAGGCTAAAAGGGTCCATGCAGAGTTGAGGAGTGGCTTTGGGAGCAGGGGACAAGGCCATGAAAGCTGAACATTAAATGTGGTGAGTTTGGGCAGACGTAATGAAGCATGATTTAACAAAACATTTCAAACTGGAAAAGAAACATCAAAGTTCACGCAGAGGGGAATTTAAAGGTCTGGGCAAGCATGAATTTGGCAAGAAATGTCTAGAAAGGAAAAAGCAGGAGAGAAACGGCAACTTACCCGAGAAAATCGCGCCAGACGACCTGTCAAAGCCATTTTTTCCTATTCGCCGATTGTGAAAAATGCGACCTGGCGACCTCCCTTATATAAAAGGTCGCACATGTGGGCAATAAATGCGGGGTCGCTAAGTCGCAAGTTTCGTGTTTTAGGGGATCCGTGACCTCGCGACCTTGCGACCTGGTGTCACAGGGTTGCAAGGTCGCGAGGTCGCAGGTTTCATTAAAATTTACAATTTGCGACCTTGCGACCTTGCGACCTTGCGACCTGGGGTCGCGGGGTTGAAAGGTCGCAGGGTCGCAATTTTCTAGAAAACGGACTTCTGCGACTTTGCGACTTAACTTTATTGATTCTCACTTGGTTTTCTCTAGTTTCAAGGGGCTCCAAAATTTTTAAATGGTGGTCTTTTTTGAGGGTGTTGTAGGGGCTACAACAAATGGCGATTCACTGGACGAACTCAGAGTCTCTGTCGATGGTTAGTCTTAGCGTGGGGGGGGGGGGGGAGGGCCTCTGCTGACTGTTTTATTTACCTGGCAGTTGACACTTCCTAACCTTTGGCACCTTGCTGGGTTGCTCAATCTGCTGGCCTGTTTGGGTGCCGTTCAACCAAATTCATTTCTTCAGGTCTCCGGACTGGAAGGGTTGGAGAACTCCAGGTGGCTACAGGGTCTGGTACGATTATTTTTTCCTCATCGTGTTGCTCCGCTGCCAGCGAACCTTTCGGTCCTGGCGGAGTCACTGCCTAGGAATCGTGAACGTTGCTCCGCTGCCAACGAGCCTGGTCAGTACCCCGGCGGAGTCATTACATCACCTCTCTGCGCAGGAAGCCTTTCTCAATCCTTTACCCTTTATTAGTGTGCTATTGCACTTATTTTGAATGTGCATGAGGCACTTATTTAGATGTGCTTGTGGCACTTATTTGAGATGGAAATTTAGCCTGAGCGGATGAGGGATCCCGACTTATTTTGCTTGCAGAGAGGTTTTTCTTGGTCTGGTATGAGGACTTTGGTTTTTCCCAGATACCTTGTCGTAGCATAGAGTACATCTTTTCCCTTATGGTCTGGTTACCACTGCACTGCATTTTCTTTTGCGGACACCCTCTCAGACTGGCGAGGTAAGCTTCCTGCTTGATGAATCGAGCTCGGTGATATGCTACCTTTAGGTGCAGAGAACAAGCAAGCTTTTGCCTCCTTTGAGTCTATCGGAAAAGGATTTCCATCAACATAGAACCTATTGCAGTGTGCCAATTGCGTGGCTCTAACAAATCCTTCCTTAAACTTTTATTTTATTTTTATTTTTATTTTTTTTATTTTTTTAGACAAAGGTGAGACAAGAACTATGGTACAAGGGATAATATAGCCCTCTAAGGGCTGCTAAGTGAAATAGTGTTTGAGGTCATGCTCGTTTACCGGGAGGACCTCGACTCATCCTTCAAGGGTTTGCAATCTAAAAGTGTGGGATCCTAACTTTTCCTTAATTTGGAAAGGGCCTGTCCATAGTGCTTGGAACTTGGAATGCTTTCCCTTATCCTCATGAGCTTTGTCCCATTTTAGGACCAGGTATCCTACCTTAAAATTTTTATTCCCTGCGGATTTCCCATCAAACCATCTCTTGATGCGGCTTTGGTGGATGGCGAACATTTCCCGGGTTTTTTGCCTTTCTTCCTCCAACTTCAACAAAGTGTCAATTCGAGTTTGCAGGGTAGGGCATGGGGTACCATGAAATTCTTAGGACAGCTAAAGGGTAGGGAGAGATAGATGGGGAGGAAGAACAGCTTCTTTTCCATACACGAGAAAATATGGGGAGGTGCCTAAGGAGGACTTGGGAGTAATACGGTCAGCCCAGAGTGCATTGTGGAGGGCATTGTGCCAGTTGCGCTAGTGGGACAGCAGGGTATTTTTAATGATACAGATGAGGTTCTTATTAGTTGACTCAACTAATCCATTTCCCTGGGGATAATAATTTGCAGAATGTTTCAGAACAATACCATTTTCCAGCGCAAAATCATATAATTTAAAAGATGAGAAATAAGTCGCATTATCAAAAACTAAAGAAGTTGGAACACCAAACCTGGTGATGATGGAATGCGTGAGGAATTCTATTACCTCCTGATCATTGATTCGGCGTAAAGGTGTTGCTTCGACCCACCTAGTGAAATAATCAGTAGCTGTAAGGATATACCGGTGTTTTTTAGAAGAGTGAGGTGTGATTTCACCAATTACATCCAAACCCCACTGTTGGAAAGGCTCCTCCACTGCTACTGAGAGTAAGGGGGCGGCTAGCTGTGCTTCTCGGTTTGCGAAATTCTGGCACTGGATGCATTTCCGAACATATGCATGCGCATCTCTAAAAAGAGTAGGCCAATAGTATCCTGCGCGCATTATCTTATGGGCAATAGTATCTCTGGAAAAATGACCTGCAGCTGGTCCGTCATGCAACTCAGTTAAGATTTTTTGCGCTTCGTCATTTTCCAAGCAGCGTAACAGGACCCCATCGTGATGTTTCTTGAACAACTTACCTTGGATCAGTTGGTGAGATGCGGCTTTGAGTCTTATTGCACGTTTCTGCCGGGCAGTAAGAGTAGGGTCCATGGTGCCTTGGGCCAAATATCTTGAAATGTCAGAATACCAAGAAGGGCTACTTTGCTGAGGAACATGGTCGCTCTGATACATGTCAATCTCTTGTTCCCAACATTCCTCTTCAATTTCATGAGAACTTGCAGCTTCCGCGGCCATTTGGCATAAGCCCTGTCCTTTAACGGTGTGTGACGATTTAAACTCTAAATCGTATTCTTGCAAACACGCCACCCAGTTGCCTCGCCTTTCGCCCAACTCCTGCTGCACGAAAAGTGAGCGGACTGCTGGGTGTGGGACAAAAACCATGACATGATTTTTCAGGATGTAGGGCCTAAAATGCTTGACCGCTTTGTAGACCGCATAGGCTTGCTTTTCGATTTCTGGGTAGTTCAACTCAGCTCCTTGCAAACCGGTGCTCATGAAAGAAATGGGCCGTTCATCGTTGTTGCCATCTTTCTGCGTAAGGACAGCCGCAAGTGAGGAATCTGAAGCAAAAGTGTACAGGATAAAACCTTTGCCAAAATCTGGACTTTGGAGAGAAGGAGCTTCAGCTATAGCCTGTTTGATTTTGTCGAAGGCTTCCCTTTCCAGCTGATTCCATTGGAACATAGCATCCCTTTTGATCATTCCTTGTAATGGCTTGACTATCTGTGCGAAATCTGATATAAATTTCTGTACGAAATTGATCTTTCCCAAGAAAGATTGCATCGCTTTTTTACTCCTGGGGAGAGGAATTTGAGCAATGGCTTTCATCCGTTCCGGATCGACGACAATCCCTTTTTTAGTTATGATATGGCCCAGTAAATTTCCTTCTGCCACAGCGAAAACGATTTTCTTCGGGTTAAGCGAAATCCCGTACTTTCTACACCTTTCAAAAATTTGCCTGAGGTGGCGTATATGGTCGCCCCGGTGTTTTGAAAACACGGTGACGTCATCTAAGTAGACAACCACACTCTGGCCTATCAGCCCCCTGAATGCTATATCCATGGCCCTTTGGAAAGTTGCCCCTGCATTGATTAATCCAAAAGGCATACGTTTGAACGCGAAAGTTCCCCACTTGGTTCGAAAGGTGGTCTTCAATCTATCTGGTTCAGCCACCAGCAATTGGTTGTACCCGGAGAACTCGTCCAGTAAGGAGAACATTTCTGACCTAGACACAGCTTGCAATATTTGTTCCATGGGGGGTACCGGGTAATTATCTTTATTTGAGGCCCGGTTTAAATTTCGAAAATCCATGCATAAGTGGATTTCTCCTGACTTCTTCCATACCGGAACCAAATTGGACACCCATGTGGAATGGAGTACTTTGAAGATGATGCGCGCGTCTAAGAGTTTTTTGAGTTCTTTCAGAATCAATGGTTCCAACGTAGGGTGTACTTTTCTGAGCTTTTGATGGAATGGTTTTGCGCCTTCCTTCATCGGTATAACATGCTGGATAATTCTAGTATCATACGTACGTAAGTCATCATATGTCCAAGCAAATACGTCACGATACTTCCGAAATAGCTGGGTGAAATCCTACACCTCCTGGGTGGTGCAGTCTTTCCCAAGGTTGACGAACTTAGGATTATCTTCTGATCCCAAGTTCACTTGTCGATGGGCCAAGATGGAGCTTTGCACTTTGGTATTCGGGGGCCCTCGAAAATGGCTCTGCAGATCGAAGAGTTTCTCAAGTGACACTACCCCCTTTGGCATGGGGTTACCTTTGCGTTTCTCATACTCTTCCTGCACAGCTTGATCGTGATCATCTTCATCTATGGCAGCGTCTTTGAATGTTTCGGAGTTACACATAAAATCCAGTACCTGTTGATCATCATCAAAGACGCGTAAGTTAGTAATGTTGTCTGGCACAGAGGGTATATATATAATTTCAATAGAAAAACCGTCCCTCAAAGGGGTGAATCTAGCAGCAGCATTAGCCAGAGTATCAGCTGCTGCATTATGCATTCTAAGAACAGATTTAATTCCAAATGCATCAAAAGCAGAAATTAATCGCCATACCTCTTGTTGATACGCCTTTAAATGTGGAGATAAATAGTGAATAGTGTTGCGTACCTGGCGAGTGATAATCTCGGAATCTCCAATGACCTGTAAGAATTTTACCTTCAGATCCAGCGCCTTCTTAAGTCCGAGGATTAACGCCTCGTACTCAGCAGTGTTGTTGGTGCACTGGAACTTTAGCTGGCATGAGATTAAGAATTTATTCTTGTGAGGGTCAAGAAATATCCAACCCGCACCAGCTCCATCATGGGTCTTGGAACCGTCATAATACAAGGTCCACATGTCACTTTCCGACTCCTTCGGGGTAATAGGTTGTGGAGGGGTTTCTGCTGGTGGTGAGACAGGGGTGACTTGCTCCTCCGCGACAAGTGCTAGTTCAGATTGGACCTCGGGGCCTACGGAAGACTGAGGGGGTTGGTAACATCCGAATATGGCTTCCAGAAAACACATGCCAAGCTCCTCCTGGGCAAAGCTGATGGGTTCATTAACGGCATCCAAATCAGTCACGGTGTGTTTCATATATGGTTCACTTTCAACCCTGATTTGATTATTCCGCCCCTTGTAAGGAAGCCACAAGTGGGACCAGTCAGTGGCGAAATAGCCTTGCAACTTGCTGGACCAGTCTCTACTAAGCAATAGACCATATGCTTCAGGAATGTCCACAACCACAATATCAATGCATTGATGGACCCTAGAATCCGACAACAGGCAGATGATGACATTATTCAGCTCTCCTACAGCTGGCACCTGTGATCTATCGATTTGTATAATTTTTGCGTCAGTTTTCTCCAGGCGAATGTTAAGCTTCTTACAGACAGATAAAGGCATGACGTTTGTACAGGCACCGGAGTCTACTAGACAGTTGTGTACGTTGAAGTTAAAAATATCGAAGGACAGAAGGAAAGGAGGAGTGGATCCTCTTGAGTTGGTATTGATGGAGTTTACTATAGACTGTACATATGGACCAGCTTGCGCAGACGTGTTGCTCACAGTTTTCATAGCTGAAGTATTTGCGAAAGCCTTTAGAATGAGTTCTCTTTGGTTAGTAATGCGGGCCAGCTCGTAGAGAGAGATGTTTGCTCTTGTTTTTTTCATATCCTCAATAATGTTATAGCTAGATTCTGGTTGAGGGCTGGGCTCGGTAGAGGGTTTTGGAGATTCTGTCAGGAGCTTACCCTTTTGACTTGCTCGGGTAATGTTGTTGGTGGGCTTCTCCGGAGCAGATTGTTTTCCGTTTCCTGGGGGCAGAATTTTCCTTAGGAAAGCCCTTTTCTTGTCTTCATAAGATTGCTTGGGAACAGGTCCTTTGCTACTTAGACTATAATTCCGCACGGGCTGGTCTTTGGGAGTATCTGCCATGTTGATATCAATGGACGTAAGGCTGTCCCCACCTCGGATTATGTCAAAAGCAAGGACAGAGGCTCCTGGTTCTTCGTTCGAGGGTGGATCCTCATCGTGATCTGAAATATCATCCTCCGCCACATCCCCTGGGGTTTGGTCATCTAAAAGCTAGTTAACTACTACTGTCATGCTGCCAATCCATTGAGGGCACGTTTTTTCAGAGTGGGCAGCTTGGTGGAAAGAACAAAAGTTATCTTTCCCTATTTCTTCCACATTGAGAGCAGTATTCGGGTTAGACGAAGGTTTGTTAGTGTTGGGATTACTTTTTCTGAAAAAGGGTTTGGGTGGTTTAGTGCTGGTTGTGGATTCTGTGCCCTTTCTCCTTAGGTCAGTGACTTCATTCGTTAAGAGCTTGAGGGTTTTTTCCATGCTTTCAAAATCAAACGCATCTTTATCCCTATCGGTGGTTTTAGGAGTGGAGGACTGACCCCTTTTTGTGTTAGGCTTGTGATCATCTCTCCCTTCGTGATCAATTTCTCCTATCGAAAGCATGTCTTTATCCACAGTGAGAGCAGCCTCATAATTAGCCGTAAGGGTAGCGCGGGCTTCACGTTTGACGAAAATAGCAATGTCCCTAGGGAGAGCCTTGGTATAGTAGTCAACGGTGATTGAGTCATCCAACGCCAGGTTTGGGGGAAATTTCTGCAGTATGGTAGCGAAGCGCTGGTTGAAGTCCTTAACCTTCTCCTTTTTATGACATTTGATGGTGCTCAATTCCGTGAGAAGCATGGAAGGATTTTTATCTTCTGAAAACTTTTGCAGGAATACGCGAAGGAATTGGTCCCATGAAGTGATAGAGGTGCTGGGGAGAGAGCGGTACCATGTGGCCACTTTGTTTCGAGAGTATGGGGAAACAGTCGACATGCGACATCATCGGACTGGACTCTCATGATTTGCAGAGACAAATAGAAGCTGCTGATATGATCTTCAGCTAAGGTGCCTTTCTCAGGGTCAAACTTGGGGAGGTGTTTCTCCGGATGCCTAGGCAGATCGTGGAGTGGGCCCAAAAGGTTTAATGGAGATTGAGCCATCCAGGCTAGGGGTTGCACTCTCCTAGCCCGCTGGTGTTGCCTAAACTCAGGCTCAGATTCACCTCCCGAACCTAAGATAGATGCTTCTGACTCATGACGAGAGTGTTCGTCTTGGTGTCTCCCATGGTAAAGAAAGTCTCTAAGATATCCCAAGTTGTGGACAGGAGGCCTAATTGGGTTTGGGTGATGGTTGCGAGCTTGGTTTCCTTGGCCTCGGCCTCTATCTCCTCTACCTCCAGCCCCTCGGCTTCTATTTCCTTCTTCTTCATTTCTGCGAGCTCTATTCCTTTCTCCTTCATTTCTGCGAGCCCTATTTCCCCCGTCTACATTTCCTCGGCCTCTGTCTTCTTCACCATCTCCGGGTGGGGGATGTGCCTGATTTTTGTTTTGCTGAGTCTGGTTAGGCTGCGAGTCGGGGAAAGGTTCGGTGTCACCAAATTCCTCGCCCTCTTGGAGAATCGGGTCATTTTCCTTAACAGCGGTGTCGAGGTCTTCCAACATGAGATTTACGAGCTCAGGTATGGTACTCGCAAGGGCCCCATTCCGAGTGATGTTCTCAGCGGGGGTTCTAGTGTGGGCAAGGTATTCCATGATTGGGGTAAACCGTAAATTTCTAATAAGATCGCGGGAAGCTGGGCACAAGGCTCTCAACTGCGCTCTGGTGATTTCGTAATATCGAATCTCCCTCTCTGGGATATCTTCCAGAGGAGGAGAGATAGGTTCATTGTTTATGACCTCCCCTTGGGGAGTTTGTGATGGAAAGTTCGTTGTATGCTGGGAGGCTGCCATTCAGGCCCTCCTTCTAGCACCAAATCTGTTGACGGGAAAATTTGTCCAGCCAATAGTAGGGGATCTCCCCGGTAGAAAGTCCCAATTAGACCTTAAACCGTTTGGAGTAGGGATCCCGTCCGGGGTGTGGGTCCGGCTATCGCTTAAGACGCCTTCCCTTCCGGTCTCAAAAGAACCCGATTGAATCTGCGGGCACACACTTATTCATAGGATAAAAAATACATGATTGATGAATTGAACATGTCCACAACACTATGCATAGCAAGAGAATGAATAAAACATATACGCCCGAAGAGATGCAGTTAACGACACATCTTTGGGGTTATGCTTGCAAGGTATCTGACCACAGAAGAAATAGTTCTTAATGGAAATATTCCTCTTTACTTCCTGAAAGATAAAACGAAATGCTAATAGGCAAAGGTATTAACATCCATTTAGAAAGCGATAAAACTGAACATCATTAACACAAGCATAGATAAACATGATGCATAAATGAGGTTATTGGAAAATGCAGTTTCATTAATCATAGGATGTTCTGAAACTGTTCAAGAAATACACACAGTGTTGTCACAGCAAAACACATCATCCGGCAAAGGGGTTTTAACAAGTATTCGTATTCATATGCCTAAGAATATGATCTTTCAATACAATCAATGTAGCTCTTGAGTCTGAAAAAATAAAAGCCTCGGAAACCTTCCCCGTAGGGAGTTTTATAGCACAAAACTTGCCCTTTGGGCTTCCCAAATTTTCGCCTGCCTGCCTGTTGAGTTGCCTCGCGACCTTGAAGAGGTTGCGACCTACGACCTGTCTGGTATGTGCGACTTGCGACCTGGACAGACAGTGCGACTTGCGACCTGGATAGACAGTGCGACCTGCGACCTGGGTATACGGTGCGACCTGCGACTTGTCCTGGCGGTGCTACCTGCGACCTACCTCTAACTGCTGCTCATGACTTGCTGCTACCGGGCTGCGGAGATGGACGCGCAATGTTGAGGTCAGGGGTGTAAATCTGCTTCTCCTTGAGAAAATCTTGCCATGTCTGGTACTCTGCCACTATGGGGGAAACCAGAGGAACCTCCTCCTTCAACCAATGCATGCATTCCAAAGCATTTGGCACTAAGGTTTCCCTTTTCTGTGATATCTGGTTCGAGAGCGAGGCAAGTTTGGTATAAATCCGAACTGGAGTGGCAATAAACTGACTCAGATGTTCTTGAGATGCTGCGGGCTCGGGAGCAGTAGCGGCTTGCTTGATAGGCTGCAGAAACGACTGGATGTCCTGATCCACTTGCTCCCAGGCTTTTTCTTCGTCCAATGCCCCAAGCGACGGAATGTGGTGCAAAGTGTGCATCGATTCGATACCGCTGATCAGGTGGTTGTATGAAGAAATAACTTTGTCCAGGTCCTTGGATAATTTGTCCTTAGATTGTATTGCCATACGGAGCTGAACCTTAGCATCCTGTGTATGAATCCAATCCCTCTTGGGAAAATTTTCAGGTGCCTGAGGGTATTGTACTGTCCAACCCATCATTCTATCTAAGGCCTGTGAGGCCTCCCTGAGCTTCTCGTGCTTTTGCTTGGTTTCTGCTCGTGCTCTTACCAGTGGGGTGACTGTTTGTTTGATGGTGAACATTTCTCCGTACACCTGCCTCATGGTTGCTTCTAACACTTCACACTCTTTGGAAATGGCCAGGGGGACTTCATTTACCGGTGGAACTGGTTTCAGAGTTGTTGAAGTTATGCTCTCAACTCTGATTTCCCCTGTTCTGCTCTTTTCTCGCGCTGCTCAGCTGGTTGCAGTATATTTTGGAGAGAGACTATTTCTCTACTCATTCTGGTTACGTTCTCTTTCGTGGCTGTGGCAAAGGCAGTACCCGCCGATGCTATCATTACAGGATTAGTCCTGGTATCAAGGACTATGTCTTTGCCTGTTGCAACTGTGGATGTGGCAGAGGGACTTTGCGCCAGAGATCTTCTTTTCTCCTACCGGATTTTGAAAGAGAATTGATCCAATGTGAGTCTGGTGAGGTTAAATAAATCCTCTTCCTGCCCCTGGGGGGATCTAACATCAGAGAACTTGGTACTGCCCAGAGGTATCTCGAGGGGAGTTACCTCGATGTCTTCTAGAAGGTCATCCTCCCTTTCTTCTCTGTTATTTTCCTCTTCTTCCTTTCGTCGGCGTTCAGTTTCTACTGTTGCTTCTATTTCGGCCTTCCTCTTTTGTTTAGCAACAGCAGCATGTTCAGTCTTCTTTTGGCGCTCAGCTTTAGCAGCCTGTTCGGCCTTCTTTTGGCACTCAACTTCTGCTTTGTGCAGCTCTACCTTGAGTGCCCATTCTGCTGCGGCCTGTGCCTCCTTTTCCTCAATTATTTCCTGGCCTCCTTGGCTTGCTTCTTCTTCTGCATTACCGTCGCACTCTTCTGGCGTTCTTCCTCATCCTCCTTTATCTTCTTTTCCCTTTCTTGCTGGGCTTTTGCTTCTGCTTCTTTTTGTTGGATAGATGTAGTAAGCCCTATGCTGGTCCGAGACTTCTGGGGTAAAGAGGAAGAGGAACCTCCCAACTGACGTCTTCTGTCTTCCAAGCTCTGATCATCTGGATCTTCTTGGACCACGTCTACTCCCGTAGCAAATTGTATTTCAGCGTTATACCAGTTCCTTCTTTCATCTTCTGCCGGGCGCTCAATATGCTGATAAGTCCACTTGAATTTAG
Source organism: Pinus albicaulis (assembly GCA_034641835.2). Taxonomy (NCBI): domain Eukaryota; kingdom Viridiplantae; phylum Streptophyta; class Pinopsida; order Pinales; family Pinaceae; genus Pinus; species Pinus albicaulis. The sequence continues at coordinate 693 of JAXQQM020065946.1, read as the reverse complement.
CTTTCACGTAGTGTTCAGGAACTATTCTCTCCGGGTCATATGTTCGGTGTTCTAGCGCCCCAAGCTAATAGCTTTTCATTGCTTCTCCCTCCGCCGCTACTTCCTTGAAGTCTTTAACCGTGCACGTGCCAATGGTGAGGGGTAGCGTGGGCCACGGCTTCTTTTTTCCTTTAGACATGACGTTGGAGAAGCCTTGAGACATCTAGAAGCATACCTCCTAAAGGAGCATTTTGTCTGTAACAAAGCGAGGCATAGCATGTGGTGCCCTATAAGATCCAAAGACTCAGATGAAGGTATATCCGGGGAAAGGGAACCAATGTGCCACTTTGACTAGAGTCTCTTTGGCCCGCCAAGACATGCAGGGGGCGTCTTGGCCAAATAAGTTTCTGTATAGAGAGGGGATAAATACTTGGGAGATCTTCTCTATATCCTGTTTGTACTTGGACTCCCAAAATACCCTGATTTGCAGATGAATTGCACGAGACTGCTCGCAGTCCTAGTTGTGTGCCCATCCCTCAACGTGTAATCTTGCGCAGACATCATCCAGTAGGTAAGAGGCCATGTAAAATTCGGAAGGCATTCCCTCATCTGGGGCCAATGCCGCGGACAAGTTTGTCTGCATCGAAGTCATCAATATGCCGGCCGAGTTGAAATGGGTGCCATGTGTTGTCACATCCTCCATGATAGTAGCCC